>JANBXA010000642.1:24555000-24777500 GCA_030556225.1 Cricetiscus sungorus | reverse complement strand
CACAGGATTGAGGGAGAGGGGAATGGTATAAAACTGAGAAGGGTAAGCAGTTTACACCAATGGAGACCTTGAGAAGGCAACTAGCTATGCCCAGCGTGTAACCAGGACATTCTAGAGGAGGTCCTTGGCCTTTGTTCCTGGGGGCAAGAAACAACAGCTGGCCTTTTGGTGTTGAAGTTTTTCAGGTCATCACTGCCAGTTAAGATGGGGGTCAGGGACACATAGAGAGAAGTGGGCAGACAGTGAGGTCTAGGTCCTTTAACCCGGTCCATAAGAGCCTTGGGGGAGGCAGGGCCATCCCACTGAAGTCCGCTTTCCTGGACACAGTCTGCCCAGGACTTAGGTGAGACACCTCTGGAACATCCTTGCATGGCTCAACTTGCCACCAAGCCCAAAGACCCGAGTTGGACTCCTGGGACACACATGGTGAGTGAAGAGAACTGACCCCTGAAAGTTGTCTTCTGACCTCCACGCACAAGTGCAGGCAGACCCCACACACGAACAATAAATAATAAATACAAATGTTTGCCAGGCACAGTGGGGGAGCCGTCTTTAATCCCAGTACTTGGGACATAGAAGCAAGTGGATCTCTATAAATTCAAAGCCAGCCTGATCTACATAGGGAATTTCAGGCCAGCCATAGCTACTTAGAGAGATCCTGTCTCAAAAACCAACCAACCAAACAAGAAAATAAACCCAACAAACAGTTTTAAAATGAGCTAACATTACATATTTAGGGAAGACAAATCAGAATAAAGCTGAGTGCTCGGACCACATGAACTTTTTTTTTTTTAAAGAAAGCAATGCAACTCATCAGCCAACCCTGGACTCACTCCTGGGAAAGATTGCTCCCTAGGAACACACAGGGGTCTCCAATCAGGGAAGCTCCTGTTCAGGTCAATTCCACAAACATTTCTTAACTTAAGGCCCACAACAACTATGCTGAGTCTCTCAGGGCTATCTAGAAATATCTGCCCTCCATATAGCCAGTGCCTAGGGGGAGGAGATCAAGAATGCTAATGAACTGTCAATGTTGACTGTAGTTGTTTTTACGTTTAAATTGCTTTGAACTAATTTTAGAGTCATAGAAAAGTTACAAAAAACAGTACAGAGAATTTCCATCACCTCCCACCACCCACCTCCAGAGTTAGCATCTTACAAAAGCATTGGAGGGTGTCTAGATCAGGGGATCAACACTGGGGAATGCCTCTAGCCAAAGTGAGTAGCCTTTTGTGAGTGTCACCAGTTTCTTCAGCTAACATCCTCGGATCGTTAGTCTAGACAGAATAAGGATTTGTGGTGTGTGTGGTGTATGTGGTGTGTGTGTGTGTGTGTGTGTGTGTGTGTGTGGTTGTGTTCCTCAGTTGCTCTCCACTTTATTTTTTGGCCAGGGTTTCTCACAGAACCTGAGGCTTGCTGATTGCGAGCTCCAGAGATGTTCCTTTCTCTGCCTCCCTCCACTGGGATTGCAAATGTGCAAACTCAGGTCCTCAGGTTTGTGTGATGAGCCCTTCACTCATGCTTTATTTAGTCAGCCTCCTGCAGTCTGTGCTGGTTCCTCAATCCTCCTTTGCTTTTCATGACTGATGCTTTTGAAGAATGCTGGTCAGTTATTTTCTCAAGTGGCTCTCGGTTTGCTTTTCCCTAGTGTTTCACGTGACTGGATTCAGGTTACACATTTTGACATTGCAGGGTCTGAGCAGACAGGACTAATGCTGAGGGTGCAGACCTAGATCAGTGGGGACTGTCCTCTCTCCAATTCTTCAATGCAAAGCTACTATTCCTCCCTATGTAGTTAATGTGGGGGAACTGTTTTAAAGAGGGCACATGCTGCTGTCTTTACAAACTCCACGTGTCAGCCGAGCTCGCTGAGGGCTGCAGCTGCCCCCCAGATGAGAGGCATCTAATGAAGAAGAGTGGCAGAGACGTCTCTGGAAGACTCGGAAGCTTTTGGTGACAAAGAGAACAGTAGCAGTTTATTTATAGATCCACTTGAAGACAGATCATTGTAACTACTGGAGCAGAATTTTAAAACTCCAGGAACAAAGGCTGGCTATTTTAAGTTTTCTTTGCACTTAGTTCAATGGAGAGTGTCAAAGCCACGGACCATACCCCAGGCATCACTCCCAAGCTCAGTTAATTCATATTTTGTACAGGATAATAGTACATGAACAAGGCCTGTCAAGACAGACACCCAGGCTTGACTATCTAATCAGCAGAGGCAGCTGGCCTCAGATTAGCCAGAATCCTTGGCCAGTGTCCCATGCTTCCACGGGAGGCCATATCCTATGGGGTCTCATGACCTCTCTTTTTGGAAGAAAATGAAGTTGCAGACAGCAGAATGAACTGTAGTTACAGCATTCCTCTTTCTCCCCTCCTCCTGCAGACCTCAAAGAGGGCCAATACATCTTATTTGATGCCTGCCCCAGGTCACTGGCAGTAGCTTGCCTACCTGCCAATCACAGCTTCAGGAAGAGACTGGTCCCATTGAGAACAGTGGGTTCAGGAGCTCTCCTCATTCCTGGCCTGACTCCAGGTGCAGGACAAAGACTCTGAACCCTTCTACCCTGAACTACAGGCAGGATGAAGAGGAGTATTCAGATAATAGGATGAAACACAAGGGTGTCAATGTTTTTTATATCCTTACTTGAGCAAAGAGAACAAAACAGTTTTTCTTTTTCTTTTCTTTGAGACGGTTTCATATAACACAGGCTAGCCTTGAAATTGCTATGTAGCCAAAGATGACTTTGAACTTACAATCCTTCTGCTCCCAAGGGTTAGCATTACAGTCATACATTAACTCACTCTACAGACCAGGCTGGCCTGGAACTCACAGAGATCTGCCTGCCTCTGCCTCCCCAGTGTTGGCATTTTAAAAGCATGCACCACCAACGCCTGGCTTGTTTTTGTTTGAGTGGGGAAGGGAAGAGAGCAAGGGGAGAGAGAAAAAGAGATAAAGAGAGAAGAGGGAGGGAGGGAGGAAAAGAAGAAGAGAAGTAAGAGAGAGAGAGAGAGAGAGAGAGAGAGAGAGAGAGAGAGAGAGAGAGAGAGAGAGAGAGAGAACACAACAGCTGCCTCCTCAGAGAAGCAACACCATACCTGTTTTTATTGGCTGCTGGTAATCAAACCCAGTGCTTTGGTCATGCTAGGCAGGTACGCTGCCAACTAAGCCACATTTCCAGCCCCACAAAATGACATTCTTGACACAATATGGGAAAATATGGACATGTTCTAGGTATTGTTAGGAAGAAATCATTAATTTTGTTGAGTCTGACAAGAGCTTTACAGTTAAATAATCAAGGAAAATCCTTATTTAGAGTAAAATGTTTTATCTGGAATAGAAATGCTCTGAGGGCTTCTAAGAAGTGTGGGGTCTTAAGATGTAAGGTTGGCGACTGCAGAAAGGGGTGAGGGGCTCATGGGGGCTGACATGCTGCCTGCTAGCTACCCTGCTTCCAGTGCTAAGCTGAACACTTCTGTCACACAAAAGGTGTTTGTTTGTTTTGATAGCAAGTGCTGTGGGCTGATGCCAGGCAGGAGAACCAACCCCATCAGGAAGCAGAGCCACAGGGTCACCACCACCTTTGGGGCCCTGGGGTCTGCAAGCAAAGGAGGCAGATGGCTTTGCCCAAGCCCAAAGAATGCATGCATGAGACTGGTACTACACAGAAAGCTCGTGATGACAGTAACAATGTTCACTGAATCCACAGCAGTGTCCAGACCTTCACAGAAACTAACTGTAAGATGATAATCTCCATGGAAACCATCTAGTCTGACTTTTTTTTTTTTTTGCCATGGTAACCAATAAGAACATAAACATAAGTATTATCCAACACCCTTACACCACATGGTCAACACTACTAGCCAATCTGGAAAATATAAAATGCAAAAAGGGTTTTTCCATTTCAAATGAAAAGAAATTCTGGAACTCTAATCCACACATGCAGCTTCTAGCACCCTTTGTGGCCTGCTGGCTGCCCAAATCACCCCATATCACGTGCTGCCAAAGGGGCAAAGGAAGCCAGAAAGTTACTTTCCTCATTTAGTCTGGGATCATGAAAAGCCACCTCAAGAAAAGAGCCAAAGACAGCCAGTAGGCTCACACACTCAGCCACACTGCTCCATGATCCCAGACGTGTCCCCCACACCCCAATCTCCTGAGAACCCTTTTCCAGGCACATGCTAGCTGCTGTGGGGACGGCACAGCTCACTCCTAGGTGATAACTGATGGTGGGTAAGAGGGTCTACTTTGGGAAGAGGAGTTCTCTGGGCAGGTGTAGTAGGAAGAATTTCTAGGGTTGGTGAGATGGCTCAGTGAGTGAGTAAAGGTGCTTGCTACCAAATTTGATGACCTGAGTTCAAGACCCACGTGGTAGGAGAGAATCCTGAAAGTTGTCTTCTGACTTCCACACTTGCACTGGAGCACACATGTACATGTACACGTACACGTACCCCCCACACACACACACTTAAAAATTAAAAAAAAAAAAAAAAAAAAAAAAAAGGCCAGATTTGGTGGCACATGCCCTTAATCCTGTATTCAGGAGACAGAGGCAGAAGCAGATGGATCTCTGCGAATTCAAGGCCAACCTAGTCTACATAATAAGTTTTAGGGACAGCCAAGGCTGTGTAGAGAGACCCTGCCTAAAAGAAACAAAAACAAAAACAAGGAAGGGGAGGAGGAGGAGGAGGAGGAGGAGGAGGAGGAGGAGGAGGAGGAGGAGGATTATTTCCAGCCTCCCACTAGAACACCTGGGGAAGACTACACGAAGGAGGAATGAGCCTTAAATGGCTGAAGGCGACCCTGCTGAGAACAGGTGTCCCTGAGGAGCAGAGCTAGACGCATGCATCTGGGCTTGTTCCTACATGCGGCTTGTTCCTCCCACTTTCAGCTTTCTGGGTTTTAAAAAATAGAACAGAACCAAAAGAGAAAGGACCTCACATGCCTGAAGCTCCAGTTCTCTTGCCACAAACCTGGCTAGATTGTCCTGTGGCCTCTGCTGGCGCTTACATAGAGAGATGACTTGCAAGTGTGGTCTTGTCATCACCATTAGCAAAATAGCAGTAACACAGCAGTGACTGAGATGACAGGTGTTGGAGGGCAGTGTGCCTTATAGTGAAGCTCAATGGTATGGCCACCTCCTTGTTGTCTCTGACTCAGAACCATCTCCTCACATGCAAAAGTGGGGCTACCAACAGCCCCGAGCCCACAGTGAGTTAGCAGAACTCCCAAAGGAGTTAGCAGAACTCAGGAAGAGTTATTTTGGTTGGATTTATGCACCTGAGGCTTCTGGGCTTTGTGTGGATTCAAGAGTCAGCAGGCTCTCATCAGGATGGGAGCTGGCCTAGGTGCCCACATCTACAGTGTGGGAGGTAGGAGACAGAGATTAGCAAAATAGGAGACACAGAGGGCAGTGCAGAAAGCAGTGGCCTGGGAATGGAAATTTAAGAACAAGTGTCTACATTAAAGGCAGAGCATCTAATAGTAGCCAGGAGGCAAGAGGGGAAGACTTGGCAGATGCCTGTGGCAAGGCAGCATCTTCCTTACTGATAGCTGTTGCTGTACTAAAACTACATGCCTGCTTGCCTAGTTCTAAGCAGCCTGATAGGTGCCCATAGGTTCAAAGGACTCACGGGGCAGCACCGGAATCTCTCTGAACAATTCTGATGATTCTAACCAGACTTACATGCCTTCCCCTAAGCCCCCTTTCCACTAGAGGGTCCCTGATTCTTCAATTGCCTCTCCCAAGCTATAGCTTCTACCAGCCACAGAAATGTCTAGGATGAAAAAGACTCCTTGTCTAGGATGCCAGACACTGCTGGATAGACTGCCTTCCAATAGACCAATGGTTTTCAGAGTAGGTTCCTGCACTAGCAGCATTAGCATCTCCTGGAAATGAGTTAGAAGTGTACGCTCTCTACCAAATCAGACACCCTGGGGATGGCCCAGCCAGCAGTAAGCTTTAACATCCCCACATGGGCTATGATGTACACTTAAGTTTGAGAACCAGTTGGAGGAGCTCAGGACAATAAATGTCAAATGTTAAAAGGACTATCTTGGCTGGGTATGGTGGTTCATGTACACTTTTAATCCCAGTATCAGGAAGCAGAGAGGCAAGCAAATCTCTATGAGTTCAAGGCTAGCCTTACCTTCAGGCCATCAGACAGGATTACATGGTGAGACTGTCTCACAAGCCTGTCTTGACCCCAACACTGTCAGGGAAGTCAGCTAATATGGCTTAGGAATGTCAGCAAATGCCACTTTATGCAAACATAGTCTATCCTTGTAAGATTCCCATCTTCATGCCAGGAAGGCATCTGAGCAGCCAGATTACTTGGCATCCCCTGTTCTGTGCCCAGATCCACCGCACCCCATATCTGCATAGGGGAAATAAACAGCAGTCGGAGGCACTGATGATCACACCTGACCAAAGGTGGCAGGCATGTAGTAGACTCCAGAGGCCCCTTAAGACAGCAACATCATGGCTCTACATGTGAGTGTGTTTTCATTCATACGCTGAGCGTGGGGATCTGTCCTGGGTCTGAGGATGCTGAAGGAGAAATGGGGAGGCCCCTTTTGCTTCTTCATTCTAAGGTCTCTTGGTTTTACTGCACCTAAAGGGGACACTTGACTGGGTTTAGAACCATTCACCAGCATGTCACATGACCTGAGTCTAGGTTCCTCCTCGACATGCAGAGAGCATGAGTGAACTGTAACAGGAGCCACACAGAGATGTACAACCAGGTAAGCTGCAAAATCCCTATTGTCCCCAAGTCACCCCTCAAAGCCCCGAGATCTGCAAAGCTTCCTAAGAGTCAACCAAGCAAGGAGGAACAGGCCCTTCAGAAGGTTTGCTTTCCTGTTTCCCACCAAGCTTTCATCCACAGAGATGAGGGACACTGTGGACAAAGCTAGGCAGTCAGCATATGAAGGGATATAGCTCAGCTATCAGAGATGCCCTGGACCCAGAGGCAGAGGCAGCTCCATGTGATGGAGGATGGGCCCTAGGAAACCAAACATTTTCCAAGCTGTGCAACTGCTGGGCATCTGATTCACTGGCAGCAGGCAGAAAGCCAAGCATTCCCTTTAACAGTCTTGGAAAGGGAAAAAAAAAAAAAAGCCAGCCAGAAATGGGGTCAAGTAGAGAAGGGAGAAGTTCCTTTTAGACACATAAATCTGGGGTTCATTCTGCTTCAAACACCTTCAATGGCCCTCCTGCTAAGCATGCCTTGGAATCTACATTTCTCCTGTTTTATTTTGTGGTGTTTTGTCTTTTGGGGGCAGGCGCTCCTGTAGCTCATGAAGGCCTCCAACCTCTTTCATAGTCAAGAATGACTTTGAACTCCAGATCTTCCTCCTACTACCTTCCAAGGACCGTGGTTATAGGTGTGTGCCATTGTATCCAGCTTGAATCCTTATTTCTCACTACAAAAAAGCAAATGCCAAGGGGTGGGGGGAGAATCTGTATTCTTAGAAACAGACCAAAGTCTGGAAGTCAAATTGCTAATAGCCTGAATATGTGTGCCCCCTTTAATTTATATGTTAGAATCTATCTCATTTGGAACTGAGCCTTTGGAGGGTAACTAGGTCATGAAGACGGAGTTGCCATGATTAGGATCAGTGCCCTTATAAAGGGTTTTAGCCTGTGCAATCTACTACAGGAAGACACAGAGGAAAGGCATCACTTCCTCCCCGCTAGACCCTCACCAGTGACTATCAGTGCCTAACTTGCACCACTCGGCCTCCAGAACCGTGAGACATGAACTTCTGTTGTTTAGAAGCTACCTAGTCTACAGTATTTGGTTACAGCAGCACAAAGACAAGATCCCTGAGGCAGATGGAAATGGGTCTCTTCTTTGCCTTCTTAGATGATGCTCCTGTAAGGAAAAGCTATGTCTTCAGAAGCCACCCCAAGCACTTAGCACCCCCCAGATCCTCAGCATAGGACAAGTACCTACGGAGCAGGAATCAGAACCCCATGGCAGCACCTAAAACAAAACACAGGCATAGCAGCTGACAAGAGCTTTGTCGTCAGAACCTGGGGCACAGGCAGAAGAGGCAGACCTTAAAGGAAGCCTCCAGCTAAGGGCCTCCTTTAAGGTGAACTAACCCCTTCTCCAGGGTTTTGAGATTCCTAGGCATCTTGTCCTAAGGAATGTTGAGAGTGTAGGAGGTGTGTGTGTTGTTTCCACCCACCTCAGAGATTTACTTTCTTATCTGCAAGCTCAGAAGACTTGAGATCTGTCATTTAAAAACACAACATATGCTTGCATGGATCTAAAACCCTCCCAGGTCCTCACCATGACCACCTGTAGGGAGGAGCCTGCACCAAAAACTCTCCCGTCGGCAATGCACCCACACCCCTGTCCAATGCCCCTCACCCCAAAAAGGTGTGAACACTTGATCATTCTGACTGGCTCTCAGAAGACGGAAGAGGGAAAAGGAACATTCTTGAAATAGCTACAGCTTGGTGAACACTTGCCATGTGCCAGGAACAGGGCCAAGTGCTGCCTGGTATGCCACCTGTGACATCTCATGGAAGGAGGAGGGCCCAGTGACTCCCAGGTTGACAGAAGAGGAACCAAGACCTCAGAGATCCGGCCACTGGCTGGGGTCACAGAGCAAACAAGGCAGGGACAGGATTCAATCACGGGTTGGTCGGAAGCCAGAAGCCAAGCTCTTAACCACAGGTGAGCTTTTCTCCTTCAAATGCAATATTGAGAAGTGAGCAGAGAAAAGCCCTCAACCCCAGAGATCAAGGTTAATGTCTAAACCGGAGCAGCCAACCCTGAGAACTCAGGAAGTGGGTTGGTTTTTGTTTTTTTTTCCTTCCCTGTCAGTTTCATTGAATTACCTAGAACTTTGTGTTCTTCTTCCCCTCCCCAACTAGTACAACCTTCTCAATTGCATAATGGGCCTCTGACTGTGGCAAAAATAAGAGTAGATCCAAATAATGCATCTTTGTTAACTAGAAGTACCTTAATGAGATGGGCATACCTTTAATCCCAGCATGCAGGCAGAGGCAGGCAGATCTAAGTTCGAAGTCAGCCTGTTCTACATAGTGAGACCTGGTCCAAATTTTTTTAAAAAAAGTTTAAAAGGCCGGGCTTTGGTGGCACACACCTTTAATCCCAGCACTCAGGAGGCAGAGGCTGGGGGATCTCTTGTGAGCTCAAGGCCTGCCTGGCCTACAGAGCTAGTTCCAGGGCAGGCTCCAAAGCCACACAGAGAAATCCTGTCCTGAAAAACCAAAAAAAGTACTTGTGCAGCTGGGGTAGAAATCTGTCCTGAGAAGCTGTGATTTGGGATGGGCAAGATGCTACTCTAACACCCAGAGTCCTCTGCCTAAGAGACAGACAGAGGAGGCTAAGAACAGAGGGCAGCAGGCCAGGGCTGCAGCTGGAGACAAAGCTAAACCTTAGACCCCTGAAACACCAGCACAAGCATCTGCTACAGAGAAGCCCTTTGCAGTACTCAACCACACCCCTCTAGGAGGCACTCATCTACCCCAAAGCAGCCCTCCCCACCCTCTTTCAGGAGAGAACGTGGAGATTCCTGCCCAATTTCAGCCCATAGCATGACCTGGAATCCTTCGTGTGCAACTTTCCAATCAGAAAAAGTGTTCCAGCCACCAGCCCTGAAATCCCTCCTTTGGACAACTCAGCCAAGAACAGAAGGAAAATGGCACCCATTATTCTCTTTCTGAATGGCTGGGAAATGGCTTTTGCTTTTCAACATGAAATGTGCCTAAAAATAAGCTGTGAATCTCAAGCAGAGGTTGAAAATAGCTCCGCAGTGAACACAGCTCTGCTTGGAGTTTAAGGACAGTCTTCATTCCAAGATCTGAAAGCTGAGACATCACAGTCAGAGAAGGGGCCACAGGCTGGGGGGGGGAGGGGCAAGGGTGAAGGGACCCCCACAGGCTCACAGGGCTGTCTCTGTTGGTAGGGGAGCAGCAAAGGGTCCAAAGCAAGGTCTGCCCCTCTGGCTTCCAATGGACACAATGGAGAAAGACATGGTCAAAAGCTGCATACCATACTTGGTCCCACAAACTCCCTGAAAACCCCAAATGCCCAGGAGCGTCCATCCTGTTTCAGTGCCTAAGGTAATTTGGAGACAGAGATGAAGGAGCAAAGGGCATCAGATACACAGCACAGTTGGACCATGGCTGCAGTGCTCATGGGCTCTTTGAGAAGCCACTAGATCTCTCATCAGGTATTATCACCAAGCCAGCTAGCCTTTGGACAGGAAAGGCAAGACACATGCTCCAACTTGAAGAAAATCAAGTTAAAAGAGTCTTTTCTTATTGTTTACCAACATCTCTGAGACCCTGAAACTTGACAGGCCAAACAGCATTCTTACAAAATGGACTACCAGGAACTATCTGAGCGCTCTGGTCCATACCTGGTGGGAATCCAGAACTAACCCAGATGAGTGTCAGCATCCTTGTGCAGGCTCCTAGAGCAGCCTCCCTGAATTCCCTCTCCACACTTCTCCCACAGCCCCACCTCCCTCCTCCCACCACTTTCTTTCTGGGCTCCTCCTGAAGAAGGAGGTTCTGCAATGATTCTCGACTGGGGACACCCAATAATATCTGAAGACATTACTGGTCATCAAAACTAGGGAGCAGAATGCTATGGGCATCCACTGAGTAAGGACCAGGGATGCCACTAAAGATCTCATGGGTCACAGGACAGCAAACTCAAATAACTATCTGCCCCTAAATAAGAATTGCCGAGGTTAAGAAATCCAGAGTTACTAGAAGAATGGATGTAGGCAGAAATGGAATGTGGGAGCTTGTCAGACTCAGTTCCCAGGGCACAGCAATGCTCCTGGGCTCCCCAGAGGAGCACAGCACTCTGGTGAGCCAGGGGATCTGAGTGCTGGGAAAGGCTCTGGAAAGAAGGGTGGGAACACACTAACCAGCAACCCTTCCTACTTCAGGAGAAAGCCTAGCTTCATAGTTCTGCAAACACTAGCTGTCTCCAGTCTAGAAGGATGAAAAAACTGGAGGTAATTTGGATGCTGATGGCTTACTGAGACAGGCATCGAGACATGGCTAAAATAGTCAAAATGGTCAATTTTAATATATATTTAAGTTAATATAATTTATACATTACATATTTATATCATATATAATTAATATTTAAATTAAACATATTTTTACAATATCCTGGCCTTCTTTCTTTTTCCTTTCAGAGAAGCCTCTCAGGCAGCATTAGGAGTGAGTGTGGGTGAGTGGGTGGGTACCTAGAAGCCTACCTATCCTCTCAAGGCTCTAGAAGGGACTTAGAACAAAGAACAAGCGGTTCTTATCTCAATCAAAAATGGTTCTAAGATTACCGTATCACTTCAGGAGTCTTCATACTCTGAACCCACTGAGGAAACAGAGGCTTGGGGAGATGAGGTGCTTTGTCTGGGACTACCCAGCAGGTAGAGCCATATCCCGGGCCCTGCTTGAGGCCCATGTAAGGCAGAACATTGGTAGGACTGTAACAATAGCACCAACATGGGCCTTGCCTTGAGTCCTGTTGAGCTCTTTACCTGCCAATGCCCCATCCTGTTCTGTTGGCTTCCTCTACCCACATAATTAGGCCCTGAAGCTCTGGGAAAAGCTGATACATCCTCTATTCTGAGTGGGGCTAAGGGATAACATGCAGCTTGTCCAAGCTATAAGAAACTATAACTTGGACAACTATAAGAAAAAAAAAAATACAGACAACCTCACTAGCCATCAAAACAATGTTGAGATTCCACCTCAGCCCAGTTAGAATAGCAGCCGTTAAGAAACAAACAACAGAGGCTGGAGAGATGGCTCAAAGTTAAGAAAGAGCACCGCCTGCTCTTCCAGAGGACCTGGGTTCAATTCCCAGAACCCACAAGGCAGCTCACAACTGTCTGTACCTCCAATATCTAACACCCTCACCCTCACACAGACATACAAGTAAGCAAAACACCAATGTACATAAAATAAGAATAAATCAATTATCTTAAAAAAAGAAAAAGAAAAGAAACAAACAATAAATGCCAGCAAGGATGTCAACAAAATGGACCGCTGTGCCCTGTTGGTGGAAATGAAAACTAAGCACTGTGGAAGTTAGAATGGAGGCATCTCAGACAACTAACAGTAGGTCTCCTGTGTGAACCCAGCTCTGCCTGGTGGGTATTTACTAGAGGAACCCTGAGTCAGCATATCACAGAGACACTTGCAACACTACTCACAACAGCCACATTACAAAGGGAATGAAGCTTGTTGTTTACAGGCAAGTGGACGCATCCAGAGATGCCTGCATCAACTGAATCGAACCACTCTCAGAAAGCAACCACCATACTTTTTCTCTCATTTGTGGTTCCTAGATTTTAGAGAAACTCACAAAAGTGTAATCAGATATATGGCATGGAAGTGGAAGAAAAACTGATCTCACTGTGAGTGCACAATAGTCAGGCAGTCAGAGGACAGAGGGCAGGAGCCACACAGGATCCTTTAGTATAAAAAGGAATCAGCAAGCTGGGCACTGGTGGCGCACGCCTTTAATCCCGGCACTCAGGAGGCAGAGGCAGATGGATTGCTGTGAGTTCAAGGGCAATCTGGTCTACAGAGTGCATTCCAGCACAGCCTGGGCTATACAGAAAAAACCTGTCAAGAAAGGAAGAAAGGAAGGAAGGAAGAGAGAGAGAAAGGAGGGAAGAAGGGAGGAAAGAAAAGAAAAAAAAGTTAACAGCAAGGAGAACATCAGTGCAACCCAGAGAGTTCCAAGTAGCCTGTAGCTCAGGGCTCATTCGCAAACAAACACTCAGGAGCAACACAGCTGCCAGCCACAGCGGCAGCCGGAAGAGGACCTTGGGAGAAACCTGGAGCTGCGTGTGTGTACTCTGGAAGCAGCTCTAGCACTGACTGGGCACGTGCATGCTGTAGGAGAGCTTCAGTTGTGGGGCCACAGTAAGCCTGGGGCAGACCAACGAGGCTTCCTGGTTCTATTCTGAGTCCCCGCCTTGACGTGCTGGGGGTTTGGGCGAGCCGCTCGCTTCCTGTTGTTCAGGCCAGTTTCCTTCTGCTTGGAAGGCCATGGTACTGCTTAGGTCCAGGGAAGAAAGATTTACACAGTCTGTCGCCAAAGAAGTGAGAACCTTTGGGATTACATTCTTGATTTATTTCAACCAAAGCTGAATATGGGTCTACTTAATGAGCCTTTATCAGCTATCACTTTTCTCCCAAATATTTATTCTACAAAATTATTTACTTTCATTCAGGAACTGAATGCCCTTTTACCAACAAAGGTACTAAAAATGGTTTGTGGCTGAGGAACTTCCTCTCCATGGTTTAAGAAAGAAGAAGTGACAGTATCCAAACCAGGGTCTTTCCCATTTGTCTCAACAGAGGCTTTGTGTCCCGAGCCCTCTAGGAACCATGTACTTGGGTCCTGTGATCCAAGAAGGCATGACATAGGACGGATCCTTGGCGTCACTCTCGCAGCAGCACACACCATGACAACAGTCACCACCAAAAGGGCCAGGATCCTGGGCACCACCGCTGCTCTGCAGCTTGACTCCTAGACTGGAGTCAAGGCACTAATGTATTATTTGACCTTCCCAGGCTTCCTTTCTTATAACAGAGAAGTCTCCAGGCCTCCTTGTCTCCAAGCCCAGTGCTGCTCACTGTGACCATCTCAGAGTCGCATGGCTCAAGCCCTGACTGCTAAGCACTTACCAGAGTTCCAGCAGAGCTGGCCAGGCGGGGAGGCCTCTGCACCTTCACATCGCCACAGTCTGCAACATCAAAGTTACTCTTCCAAACCATCACCTGCCAAGACCAACAGGCAGAGAATGAGCGGAGAAAGTGGGCCCCATAAATCAACCCCGAAGTTCTGTGCCACAGTGTTCCCCATCTCACACCTCAACTCTATTCTGGGACCCATATCCCAGAGGAGTAAGCTTTGGGGACAAGCCTGTGGCACCAGGACAGAGTATCATCATGTAGCCATGTAGCACGATTAGGGCTGAGCACCTGCGTGTGCCTCTACCTGCATGTCACAGATGTCTTCATGTCAGAATCACTATTTAACCCATTTGTTCCCTTTCCTCGTTTATCATCCGTCTCTCTGAAAAGGAAGCTCCTGAGGGTGGTGGCCTTGCTCATGACACTGAGAAGTGGTGAACAGAAACTCCAGGCCACAGCACTGGGGTAGTATCTTGTCTTCACCCCTTACTGCAGCAGATTTCAACCTGTGGGTCGAGACCTCTTTGGGGGTGTTTCACAGGGGTCATGTATCAGATATGATTCATAATAGTAGCAAAATTACAGTTATGAAGTAACAGTGAGAATTTTGTGGCTGGGGGTTCACACCGTGAGGAGCTGTTTTAAAGAGTAGCAGCATAAGGAAGGCTGTGAACCACTGGCTTACTGTGAGGCCTAGGTGAGGGATTCAGCCTATGCCTAATGCCCTCTTCTTTGAAAAGGTCCCAGTTCCCACCTCACAGGGTGGCTAGGAGACTCACAGGATACAGTGTAACCCAGTCATTGGCACCAGGGAACAGATGCCAATACACTCATTATCCTAAGCCTAAGTTTAACAATGAAAAACATATCCTTAGCCAGGTGTGGTTGTACAAACATTGGAGGTAAAAGCAGGCAAATCTCTGAGTTCAAGGCCAGTCTGGTCTACATAGGTCACCCAGAACTACAGAGAGACCCAGCTGAGATAGATACATTCATACATACACACACACACACACACACACAGATACACAGACAGACAGACAGACAGACAAAGTGGCTTTGGTGGTTAAGAGCACTGGCTGTTCTTCCAAAGGACCCAAGTTTGAGTCACAGCACAGCTACTAACAACCTCTGTAATCCCAGTACTAGGGGATCTGGCACCCTCTTCTGGCCTTCACAGGCACTGCATGAATGTAGTGCACAGACCTACATGCATGCAATCCCTCATACACATTAAAAACAACAACAACAACAAAAGTTAGCCAAGAAGTGATAACACACACCTTTAATCCCAGCACTCAGGAGGCAGAGGCAGGTGGATCTCTATGAGTTCGAGGCTAGCCTGGTCTACAAAGAGAGTTCCAGGACAGCCAGAGCTATTACACAGAAAAACCCTGACTCAAAAAAAACCCAAAAAAAGTTAAAGATACAAAAATAAATGTTAAAAGTTTTCAAATAAATAAACAACCACACTCAGTATCTTCCTAAACAGGATGATGCCTGAAGGCACTTCCACAAAACCTTAGGAACAAGAGCACTCCCTACTGGTGGCTAAAAGCCAAACTCCTGGCTGCTTCTAGGGTTACTGTCAGGATGGCTGGCCTGGCCAACACAGGAGGAATCACGCACCATGATCATCAGTCAATGAAAGCAATGAGGCCACAAAAAAAAACCAAACCAAACCAAACCAATCAATCAAACAAACAAACAAACACCTCACCACTTTATCACCCAAGATGAAGACTTGACATGCCCTGGGCAGCAGTTCTTACACGAAGGCTCCTCACCACTCCCTGGGCAATTCTATTGTTTATAGCTCCCAGTGGGATGGGCACATGTGTACCTCTTTCATCACTTTACAAACAGAATGCTGGCATATGCATAGCCCACACACAAGGTCCTTGTATAACCATGGAGACCTAGCATTCCTAGCAGCAGAGTGGCCAGCACGAATACAGAGATAACACCAAACACCCCAGAAAAATATGCGCAGATGTAAAGATCTGGGGGGAGCTGACAGCCTCACTGTCTGAGGATGGCTATGGCAGGTGGGAGCTCTCCCCCAGGCTGCCTCTTGTGCTGCGTGACTTCATTTTAGCATTTTAGTATTTAACATGGACATCTACTACACAGTTAACATGTACATTTGCTCTGCAGTTCCCATTTTCCATGCTCACTGTAGGCTCAAGGCTTTCCTTTACCTTTGTCCTCGTTGGCTGCTAGCTAGGACCCAGAGCTGGGGTGGGAAGGCACATGCTGGCTGTTATCCAGGATGTGGACACAGACAGAACCTTCAGTTAGCCTCTGCTTTACTGGGAAATTGGTACATTTCACTGCAGCTGGGACTCATGGAAGGCCAACAGGATTCGTCTAGGCTGAGCAGCAAAGCTGTGACGCCTGTAACCAGATGGGTGTTCTCAGCAACCCACCAGATCTACTGTGTGCATACCACTGTTCTCTCCTCCAGAAAAAAAGGACTGTGTAGATCCTCTGGGATACTGCTGACAGGTGCTCCACACTTCTGAGCCAGGCTTTGAGCCAGCCCCCAAGGTCAGAGTACCCCCAGCCCTGGCAGATAAGCCCATGGCATTTAGCAGTCTGGGCAAAGAGGCACAGAGCAGGCAGGATGAAGCCTCAGTGCAAAGGGTGATGAGGTGGGACAGGACTTCCTCTCTGCAGCCAATGACACAGAAAACGCTGACCCGTTAGACATGCAGTGGACTGGGAAGCAAAAGGCAGCAGGGACTGGTGTAGAGACTCCCAGGGAAGATCCAAGGCTTAGCAGCTATACGGGCTCAGTGCCTGTCCCTGTCTCTGCCACCTGCTGGGACTGTTTTCTCATCTATAAGAATAAAATAGGAAGACTTGCCCCACAGGACTCAGGAGAACTAAATGAGCTATGAAACTCTTGACACACTGACAACATTACCAGATCTACAGTAAGTACCCAGTAATTCTTCACTCTTTATATAATCAGGAGAGAAAAAAAAAATGCTGAAAATCTTCAACGGTTTTACCACGATAATTAGCTCAAACTCCTTCCACCCCATTCTAGTCTGAGACACTTGGGCAGGAGACTTGCCTTGGACCTGAACACCACCCCTGTCGCCCTCCAAGCTCCATCATAATGTCTTCACCATGGCTGTGGCCACTGAAGGCCACCAAGGCCCATCTTCGAATGGCCCCCAGCCTCCTGTGGGGTTCTGAGCAGGATCAGCTCAGAGTTTTAGGCCATTCTTTTCTTACCTGCTCATCAGAACCTCCAGAAGCAAAATACTCCCCAGTTCTTGAAAAGGCAACGGTGGTGGCAGGTCCCTAGCAGAACAAACAGAATAAACACCAAAGGTCAGCTGGACATTGTAACACACTAGTGAGCGCAGTACTTGGGAAGTACAGGCAGGGAAGTCAGGAATTCCAGGCCAGCCTGGCTTACACAAGACCCTATCTCAACACATCCTACACCCCCTCCAGAAAGGTCACTCCGAGTCTAAATGCAGTTCCTGAATGACAGCAGCAATAGGACAAAGGTCTAAGCACTCATTCAGCACCCAGTCCTCCTTAGCCTTTGTCCAAGAAGCCTGCGTGTGCTCAGATACACGAACCACTCCTGGAGCTCTTCTCCCAAACATCTCAACAGACAGGGCAGGGCTGTGGGATCAAGACTGGGCAGAGAGGAGGGAAAAGGACATTCACAGTGGCAGTCTGGCCATGCGGGCATCATTTCCATGGTTTCCCTAACGAGAAGCAGGAGGTCAGAGATGCACAGCTGAGACCAGCGCTCAGCGCTCTGCTACAGCCCTGATGTAGCCCAGGAGTGCAAACCCCAAGGAGAAGCCAATGGCCCAAACAAACTAGACAAAACCAGAGGCCTGAACAATAGGAAGGAGGCTGAGGAGAGAAACAGTGAAGGTGCCTGGGGAGTGGAGCAAAATGACACCAGTGTCCCTGCAGTGTGCATGTCATTTTCCTTCAGTTTGGGCCTTGCAGAGCACAATGTGCTTCTCTGCCTTCCTAGGTACAAAAGGTCAGCATGACCATGTAAAAGGGAATGTCAAGTACATGCTATGCAGCACTCTCCAACAGGCAAAGCAAGCACACACTGGTTGGGAGGGGATCATGGTCTCCCAGTAGAGAAAGAACAGCATTCCTCCCCATATGCCTGGAGCCCATTCCAGACAGATATACCAAGCAAGGACCTGGCCACAGAACACATGCAGCCCTCTCCCTTCCCGCTGAATATTTACCATGGCCAGCGCCTGGCATTCTGCAGGCAAAACCAGATCAAAGTCATCTCTTAGATCTGTCACAAAGGTCACCTCAGTTCTTCTAGACCACCAGAATGTAACAAGAATTGCCCTCAGGAGGGGCTTTCACCATCAGAGCCCAGGCTCTAGAGACAAAAGGAACACAGTAAAGCACCCTGCACTCTGTGCTAGGAAGGACCACCATGGCTTAGGCTGGAAAGAAACCTCACAGCCACAAGCAATTTCTCTGCAGGTGACAGGCAGTGTGCATGCTTCCCTGCTCAGGCACATGAGATGGAAGGGCATACCTGCTCTTGCTTCCAGAACCCACTTTTTGTCCCTTCTCTCAGAGGTGCTCGTAATGGGGTGATGAGACAGAAAGAATTCTATGCGGCTAGCACTGGTTCAGAGCCCTGCACCTGTACTAACCCACCTAATCCCTAGAGGACAGCGTGTGCCTTACCATTCCAACCTGGGGGAAACAAAGCACAAGAGGACACAATACAAAGCCTATGCCTGCATGTCACCTCCCTTCTCCACACAAGTGCATTCACAGGCTTAGGCCTACCCTGCCCGCAGCAGCCCCAGGAATTCTAGCCTACCATTAGCCAAGATAAAGTGGACCCACTTTTACTGATAGGGAACAATGCCCACTCACATCCATGAATGGTGAGTGTCAAATACCAGGTGCGAGGCATACTGGACCATGTGACTCCATTTCAAGTGACACTGGCTGCATTTGCAGAGTGGAGGTGGGGAACATCCCTTCCAGTGGACAGTTGGAAAGGGGTTACAAGGCTGATGGAGGAAGGTGATACACTTTCAAAGAACAGCTAATCGATTCATGGCAATCTTGACCATTTTCATACTTGAAACTTTTTAATAAATGTATGGCAATGCTATAATTAAAAAAAAAAACAATAAGATAACAAAATGCGTTTCATTTTGAGGGAAAAGACAAAGAGGGAAGAAAGAAAAGGGAAGGAAATCAGTGCACAGAGTTGCAAAAGCAGACAGGCCCTTTGCCCACCCAGGGCTCATGGGAAGAGCTCCAAGAAGGGCCAGCAACAAAAGGAGAAACACACACTTGTGGCTCACTCTCATTGCTTGTCATCACTCAACCACCAGATGCCAAGCTGGGAACAAGATGTCAGCAGCAATAACAGCAGACTCCAAGAATGCACCCAGCTTACAGGGGGATTAGGGCCAGAGGGCAGGTGCTAACGTCTGGCGCTTTCCCAGGAGACCAAGTCTCTCAGGAGACTCAGGGATAAGCAAGCAACGAGGAGGTTCTGTGGGGCCCACACTCCTCCCCAGTAGTGCCTGTTTACTAAGAGCAGCAAAGTTCCCGCGCCCAGGAGCCTCCGCATTCCTAGAAAGAGCAGTGCTCATCAGAGGCTTCTGCCAGTCTGCCCAGAGCCCAAACAAACAGCCTGGGGCACTTGGTGCTGCCTATAGTCTCATCAGATTGTATCACCATGCCGGAATCACATAATGATGTGCTTCTCAGACTGTGACTACCCAGACCAGGCCTGTGCTACACAGGCTTCCTGTGCTACACAGGCTTCCTGTGCTGAAGTGCTCTGGGGCTTAGCTCTCAGGGCCCGGACAAGCAGCCTCCATTGATCTTGCCTTTCCCCAACATTCTAGCCTACTCTGCTGCTCACTGCTCCTCAAGGCTAAACCAAAACAAGGTCTCTTTCTCAGTGTTCCTTCTGAAGCTCCAACATTGAGCCCTTCAGTTATTTTTACTCTCCTTTCATTTTAAATAAACTGATTTAAGGCTACAAACTTGTCTCTGACACCACCTTAGCCTGATCCCAGAAGTTTCTAGTCTGCAACACTTTCCCTGTCATTCCCTTCTAAATTCTCAGTCAGCTCTGACTCAAATTGTTCTTTAGGCCATCAGTTATTTGAAGTGAATGAATCTAAGGTTTCCAAGTCAAGGGAACTTGGGGATCTGGGGAGTTCCTTTCCGACAGTGTCAGTGATCAAATATGGTATGTTCTAGCTTCACGACCGCCTGTTCCTTTCATTTGATCAATCACTCCTGGTGCACTGGAGGCCAGCTCCAGGCAGGGATGTTACTTGGTTCTTTCACCCCAAAGCTGGGCCTATCCCTGGAGCCCCCACAGGGACCCTGAGTGTAACTTGAGGATCATGTCTCGATGGGCCTTCAGCAGTATAGACCCCAGCTGCCCTGCATGCCCTCTAGCAGAGTGGCCTACCTGCTGGGGACCTTGTCCCTTTGTCTACTCCTGACCATATCCATGCAGATGCCTCACAAGCTCAACTAGAGCCCCTCCCCTTCCCTTCCCTGAAGGTTTATGAGGTGATCCTTCTTAATCTGTGGTGAACACTGCATGCGTGCATGCACGGTGAACACACATGCACGCATGCACGCACGCATGCGCACACACACACACACAGGCGCACACACACACACACAGGCGCACACAAACACAGGCGCACACACACACAGGCGCGCACACACACACACACACAGGCGCACACACACACAGGCGCACACAAACACAGGCGCACACACACACAGGCGCGCACACACACACACACACAGGCGCACACACACACAGGCGCACACAAACACAGGCGCGCACACACACACAGGCGCGCGCGCACACACACACACACACACACACACACACACACACACACACACACACACGGTGTCTTCCCTATTCTCCCTCCTGACCCCATCCTACTTGGTTGAACTCACATCCAGTCACTTCACCACATGCTTCTCCCTTGTCAATTTCCAGACTCACAGGATCTGTGCTGCAATCTTTTCTCTACATTTAATTATTTAGCATGCATACATATGCACCATGGCACATGTGTGGAAGCAGGAGAACAACTTAAGGAGTTGGTTCTCTCCTACTACATGACCAATCTGGATATAGAACTCAGGTCCTCATGGGGCTGGAGAGATGGCTCAGTGGTTAAGAGAACTGACTGCTGCTGTTGAATAATCTCCGTACACTGGGAGATGTGTCACTCTGGTTTAATAAAAAGCTGAATGGCCAAAAGCTAGGGATTTCCAGGCACAGAGGATGCTGGGAAAGACTGTGGAGACTCCAGGAGATGCAGAGCAAGCAGGACAGGCACTATGGAGATGAGTGATAAAGCCACAAGGCAGGAAGTAATAGAAATGGGTTCATTTAAATTATAAAAACTAGTTAGCAACAAGCCTAACCTATTGGCTGATCTTTCATAATAATAGGTCTTTTCATAATTAATAATGTGTCATTATTGGGGAGATGAGGATCTTGACAAAAAAAAAAAAAAAAAGTCAGACTACAGACTATACTTCCAGAGGACCCAGGTTCAATTCCCAGCATCCACCTGGATTTACAACTGTCTGTAACTCCAAGATCTGACACCCTCACACAGACATACATGCAGGCAAAGCAGCAATGTACATTTAAAAAAAAGAACTCAGGTCATCAGGTGTGGCAGCAAGCCTTTACCCACAAGCCATCTGGCCAGTTTCTGTCCATTTTCTTTAAACAGCAAGCTCCAGGCAAAACAAAGAAGGCCACAGTAACTAAGTTAGCACACTCTGATCCCCTCAAGCAGCCTGTCCAGATCTCTGGCCTCTCCTCACACTCGCCAGACTCTGTGGCACCTGGATTCTGACCACAGCGCCCTAAGAGCTTTGCTGGTGATGTTCATGTACCAGTGTACAAACAGGGCTGTCACAGCACACATTCTCCAAGTAGACGAAAAAGCAGAATGGTCATCAGATATACGGTGATCAGGGAGGCTAAGGGACGTCTGTGTGGATGCTCTGGCCTCTGACTTTGTGCAGAAACTCAATCCAGGACACCTGGTGTTTGTATATTAAGTGGTGACCCACAGGGACATCAGTTCTGTGTAGGAAGGGTTCCCCAGAGGAAGCAAAGCTCTCTCTCAACCCTGGCCCAGGACACCTGCTCCCAGCTCTTAACTCTGGATTGCTAAGGGCGACAGAGGGCCAGGCTAACTCTGGGTTTGACTCCCTGTCTTCGTGGCCCTTACACTGCCCAGAGGAGTCCAAGCAATACCAGGTAAGACCCTAATGACAATCAAAACCCTCCTCCAAAACAAAGTAACTGGATAAGGGCTGAGTGCACTCAGGACACAGGGTGAAGAGACATTCCAGAAGCTTACCTCCCCTGCTGCAGCCCCAGGGGCAGCCCAAGCACCTAAGATTCCTCTCCTTTACTTCCCCAACCCCAGCCTAGGGCCTGGCATGGCCCAAGTGCCCAGAATGCATTTGTGGGTCCCTCAGAAGCCTGAGCTCCTGCCATGAGTACAGTCAGCGGCCCTGTCCATGTCTAGGCCTTGGCAAGCATCCCCACCCACATTCGGGTGGCTGTCTGTACTTGCCGGATGGTGCGCAGCTCAGTCACTCCACAATGACACTCTGCAGTAACACGCACACCAACTGCACAGGCACTAATACCAGATTTAACTCTCTGCCCACGGCCCACCCACCATCCTCTCCCAAATAGTTCTGGAGGATTTAAACCAAATGAACATGGCTCAAGACTATGTTTCAGAAAATACAGAAAAATAAATCTATATTTCTAGCACCTTGCCCCCACACTTGCCACACAGATCTGTGAGGACCCTGCTCAGGGCACGAGGCTTCAAATGACAGCTGTAGTCAGTGGGAAAGCCCTTCCCTCTCCTGCCGGTGTTCCCTGATGTAAAATGAGGGGGCGCACTGCAGCTCCTTTACAGCTCTCGTGCCCCCAAATCTGCACTGCACGCAGAGTCAGGCTGGGACTCCTCGTTCCTTCCTGCTTGACTGCCACCATAGCGGCAGACCCCCACCTGTCCCCCAAGCCTCAGACTGAGGGCAGGCCCCTCTCTGGAGCTGACTTGAAGAGCGGCAGTGTCCACTCAGGGCTGCGCCTGGAGGCTTGTAGACAGCCACTGCCTCCCTCCATGCTGAGGGCTCCAGGTAAGGCAGAGGGAGAAAGGGCCAGCACCTATGCAAATCCAAGCCAGCAAGGAACTTGCCAGTTCTGTGGCCTGTCGGCCATGTCACTCAGCAATGTTCCCACAGAACCTCAAAAGAGCCAGCCTCACATGTCCCAGGGGCAGCCAAGCAACTGGAACTGTAAAATGAACCCTATCTGGTGGATATGAACCTTCTACAGCCCCATAGTTCCAACCCAAGAAACCCTTACTAGGTGTGTAATTTGCATGTATGTGGCCCTATAAACTCACAGGGAGTGGTACCTACCATTAGGAAGTATGGCCTTGTTGGAGAAAGCTGGGTGGCACATACCTTTAATTCAGACCTTGAGGCTGGAGGCCACACTGGGCCACCCCTCCTGCTGGAAGTGTGTCACTGTGGGGGCAGGCTGAAGTCTTTTTCTCAAGCTTCACTTAGTGTGACAGTCAGTGGAATTCCTGTTGCCTGCAAGATATGTTTTTCTAACACCATGCCTGCCCGCTGCCAGGCTCCCCGCCATGATGAACCTCTGAACTGTAAGCCACCACAGTCAAATGTTTCCTTTATAAGAGTTGCTGTGGTCATGGTGTCTCTTCACAGCAATCAGAACCCTACTAAGACACTGGGTAATCTTGAGCTCACTCTGGTGCTTGGCAAGTTACATCATGCTAATGCCCTTGGTGCCTAAGAAGACCATGGAAAGATACATTGAGGCAGCTGTGGCCACAACCCATATGAACGCCACCTAAACTGACCCTTCGTCCCCCTATGTGGGACCTTCCCCTACAGTCCCGAGGGCTTGCTCAGGCCTTGCCCTCTGACAGGACATGGAAGCAGAGCCCTCCACATGCGCAGCCCCTCTCTCCTGGTCAAGGTCTGCACCCTGATAAGACTCTAAGGCCAACCTTCCCAGGGCTCCACCCTCAGCCCGTGCACATCCTCTTCCCTCAAGTATGGCAATAGAAACACAACAGAGCTGCTGTCCCACTTGCCAAAATGGACTTCCTTGGGACAGCTCTCTAGAGATTGTGCCTGGGGACTGCCACCTGTTGGGCCTCCCAAGTTTAGGCGGTTTCATGGGGTCTCCCTCCTACTAGGCCAGAACAGGGTCACACAGCAATAAAGCTGGGACACAGGAGCCATGAGGCATGCTGGCATCTTATCCAGATCAGTGATGCAGAACCAAGGGTGAAACCATAACTCAAATGTCAAAGCCATGTGTGACAAGCAAGTGAGCAGCGGAGATTGTGGATGTGAGCACTGTCTCAGCTCTGCTGCCCCGAGAAGTACACACAACCCCGTGTCACCTGTTCTCAAAAGTGTTTTCAAGCCTGCCACCGCGCTTCTGTGCAAGGCAGGATCAGCCAGGGACCACTCACAAGCCCTAGAGCTGCTAAGCCGCACACAGCTGGGAGGGACTGCTAACCCCGTGCTTCACCTCCCATCATGCCACTGCCTCCTGGAACAGAATGTAAACGCTCAGGTCACTGGGGCCCACCTGCACTTCTGGAAGATCAAAGCAGAGAATGGACTTCACAAGCAGAGAGCCCCAAAAGACTACTTACTTGTGGCAGAGTGGCACTCGGGACTGGGGCCCCATGGTCTACAGCCTCTTGTGATGTGGCTCCCAGCTAGACCCTCAAGGACTCAGAGATTAAGACAGAGAACTTCCTGGAGCTAAGCCAAACCTACTTTGCTGACAAACCCTCTCGCGTCACAGACAGTCCAGACCAGCCTCCAGGGATGCAGTGGATCAGACTCCACTCTTAGCCACAGCTCTCCATAAGCACAGAGAGTTCAGTTCAGCTGACAGGCTTTGTTTGAAGCAACTACCCAGATTATCACGGCTGTTTCACCTGTAACATCCTCCCCTTTAGGAAGCTGACACTGAACTTCATCCAAACAGGGCAGAGCCAGGAGGGTGAGCTCGACAGGGCTGGGGTAAATGAGGTTCTTTCTCAGGCAGCCCTGATCCCCACATTCACCCCTTGCCTCAGCCCTGACACTCAACTTTTCAAACCGGAAAGTTTTTTAAAAAGATTAGTTTATTATGCACACAGTGTTCTCTCTACATGTCTGCCTGCACACCAGAAGAGGGTGCAAGATCTCCTTACAGATGGGTGGGGGCCACTATGTGCTTGCTGAGAATTGAACTCAGTACCTCTGGGAGATCAGCCAGGGCTCTCAACTGCTGAGCCATCTCTCCAGCTCCAGAAACACTTCTAAATATTTAGTAAACACCCAAAAGAAAGCTCAAACCAGCCACCCCATATTGCAGAGGATGGAGAAACCAGTGTGGAGAACAGCACTGAGCAGCCACCACCAGCCGTGAGTGTTCAGGGGTCTCATTAAGGGCCTCGAAGAGAAAGGGGGTAGACAAAGAACAAGTGTCTTCAGAAAGAGCAGGGGTTGTGGGAAACATAGGCATGGAGCAGAATCTGAACAGATCCTGACTTCCAGGGATACCCTGGGCCTGTGGTACCTCAAAAGAGGCCTAGGCACCAGAGAGCTCAACAAGAAAAACTTGTAAAATCTGCTAAAAAACCTTATTTCTGTACTGGATAGGAGTCTAGGGGATGAGTAGAGGAAAGCACTTGGGCCTCAGAGTCTGACTGTCACGTTCACCTGAGCTGGGGGAGACAGGCAGGGCCTGCTTACTCTTACCCAACCCTCAGCCTTATAGACTCAGCCTGTCCTTCCTAGTCTCCTAACTCCTCTGCCTTAACTGCGGTCCTCCACAGTCCAGGCTGTGAACACTGAACAGGACCATGGCCTTCATTTTGTGTCCCTCCTATCTGACCCAGTGAACAGGGAGCAGATGATAGACAGATGCAGGGAAAACAGTGTCAACAGGTTTGCCTTTATGTGCTGGATAATGCACCAAAGCACTGGGAATGACATCTGCGATCCACACTGAAGAGTCCTCAGGCTGGGAGAGGCCCACACACAGTTCAAAGGACCTCACAAAGAGACTAGACTGGCGTTTGGTATGCACCTGCTTACGCATTGTTTCTGAGAAGAGCTTTTGTGTTGCCTATGGGGAGCAGGAGAGGTAGCGTTCACAGGCCTCCCTGGTTACAAGACTCAAACTGGTTACACGCGAATCTAAGCAAACTGGCTTGCGGTCATTACACCTTAGGACACTGAACACTGCACCTGGCTGTGGTGGCCGAGGGAAGACTGGCCTGCTCCTCACCATGGGGAAGACAAGGGCTCACCACTAGGTGAGAGACAGCGAGTAGCTTTCAGTTCCCAGCAAAGAGGCTACGTCCTCACCTCTGAGCCGTGGTCTAAAGGGTTGCAGCATGAGCCCTAACAGAAGACAGCAGGGTTCTAAAACAGCTCAGGGAGCCTTCAGCTAGATGCTCCATGCTCGTTGCAGAGTACACAATCTCCTCCAGGCCCCCCCTTCGCCTTGAGGACCTGACCTACTCCTTGTCCTGCCTTCCTCCAGCTCACAAGTGGAGAAAAGGACACACAATCTCTGGACCCCACAATCTACCCCACTTACACATGGTGACTATGTTCTGTTACAACAGAAGACACTTTGGTGACTAATCTGTTTAGCAGGAAACAGCTACATCACAACTTCCTGGTGGGGTAAACACGAGAGGCCTGGCCCCAAGCCAACTGATGGTGAGAAACGCATGTAAGCCAACTCCTGCAGATGACCCACAGGAGCCATATACTAGCTGCCACCCACCAGAGAGTTCCGAGGGCCGATGTCCTTTGAAGCCACTCAGACAGAAAGCTTCTGCTCCTTTGATTCAATGCCAGAAAGTCCGAGACAAACACACAGATCCCCTCTCTTGCCCCAGCCTCTGCAAAACATGCCTTTATCTCTGAGGTCTAGTGACAAAGGTGACTAGGGTTCTAAGACACTACTCAGTCACCAGACCAAGGAGCCTACGCCCTTTAGGGCCTGATTCCATTCACCTAATCTTAGTTCCCTACTCCCTTCTCAGGCTCACCAAGTTCAAGCACAATAATCAGTCAAGGTCATTTAATAAAAAAAAAAAAAAAAAAGGCCTCTATCAGCTCCTGTGGATGCCAAGCCTATCTCTGTGTCTCACTGCATTGTCTAGGCTGAGATGAACCCCAGTGGGCTGCAGGGGAACTCTCCTCGGATGACCTTCCCCCTCAGGTGAAACCTAGCCCTGCACCTGCATCAAAGCTGTGCTTCTACCCCAGGCCATGCCCACTGCTCACCTGGTGCCCATGGAGTGTGTAGAGCAGCCGGCCCTCCATCAGGTCCAGGATCTTCAGGGTTGAGTCGCTGGAGGCTGTGATGAGGTAGTTTCCCGACGGATGGAAGGAGAGGGCATTCACGGCGGCACTGTGTACTGGAGAAAAGACAGCCATCAGGCGCTGAGTGTTAGCTGTGATTCCGAGTTGTTACACGTCTAGGAAGAACACAGCTGGAGACAGGTGATGAGAGTCTACAGTGTCTCAGCATCGGCTTCAGGGGGCCAGGCTAGGATGCCCATTGCTTATTGTGAGAGGGAACCCACATGGATTTCCCAGGGGAGTGGCACAATTTCTGGACGGGGATCAAGGGCAGGCAAAGGGAGATACAATGAAGAAATAGACATAGCAAGCAAGAGGATCACATGATAACTTCACCTTTCCCCACGACACTCAGCAGTGAAACCAGAAGAGGAAAAAATAGGCAAATACAGTGCTGAATCTGTTTTACATTCTGTTATTGCAGGGAAACCCTCAAAATATAATACAGCGTGCTATCTTGTAGGACAGACCCCACAAGGGGGCAGCAAGCAGAAGACACAGTGACTGTCAGGAGCCAGCAGGCTTGGGCTCCTGTCCTAGTCTCCCACTGGCCTGCCTTGTGATCGTGAACAGTCACTCTGACTGAGCCGGGCAGTTTCTTCATCTGCACCACAGCACTGGTGGGGCTGGCACCGGGATGCTAGCCTAGCAGTTAATTTCAAACTGACCCCTTGGCCCCGGTGCCAGCATGGCTATCCCTCTCCTCTGGCCCTTCTACTCTACCCATCCAGCAGCTCAGATCCCGCTACCATCTACTCTGCTGTGCCTCATTCTCCAAGAATCAGTCACCCCAACTTTGGTGACTTGCCCGTCTGTGAAGCCTTCTCACCCCGTGTTCCCAATGGGCCTAGACGTCTCTTGCCCTGTCTCTGAGCTTCAAGCTCTCCATTTAGAGTCATCTCCCCTGGGAAGCTTTCTGGGGAAATGACTTTAAGATAAACTCCTTGCTGGGCCCCTTCTTGTTCTTCCAAAACATCGCAAGACTCTCACCAGTTCACCCTCTCCTTTATGTGCTGTGTTCAGACTCTCACCTGCTGTCGCATGACATCACCACCTCCATCAGACAGAGACTAAGCCCAGTGCCTCATTACTGGCTCAGCGTCTGGCACCAAGTGGGACTCAGAAAATGGAGAGGGAGCAGCTACTTAGGATGGTTGTTCAGAAAGAAGCCCCCGAGGCTGCTGCCCAGCCCTTCCTTGATGTTGAAGGCATGTTGTGTAGGGAGCTAGAAGAAATGAGCAGAGCTATGTGGTCCCCATGGGGAAGGAGCAACATCACAGCCAACACATGGACCTGCTAATCACAGGTGCTGCAAAGGCAAGACCTTTGTACCTTCCTGTTCACTACCACTAATTTACTGAAGAAACCAGTGCAGCCGAGATAACCACAACCCTGTTGGGTTGGCATTGACACAAATACAGAGTCAAGTTCACAAGCCAGGCTCTCACCTGGGCTGCAAGAGGACCTCTGCAAGGCCCTCAGCAGAGCTCACGAGGACTACAGGAAGCTTCTTCTTAGATGCTAACCACACTGGTACACTGATGTGTTGGGGAGTGTGGAGACATGTTCCCAAGCACACGTAGGGGAGACAGCCAAGGCTTTATGTAACCTGGTATTTATATCTCAACAACACGTTCCAATGACACAACTCCAGGAGGCAGCCTGGAGATCTGAAGGTTTCTGCGCCCACTCTGGAGACAGAATCGAGACCCCTCAGCCTGTCCTGGAATGAAGGCCACCCAAGCCCCACCTGTGACAAGAAGCAGAAGCACTGACAGGAGCAGAAAAATGGAGCATGGCAAGGCACACTCAAGGAACCCTGGCCTTCCCCTGAACCACCAAGACAGCAGTCTGTGTGGACACAACACTATGGCTTCCCCTCTGGTCAGGCTTTCCTGAGACAGAAAACTGTCCTCAGAGGAAGAGCAACAGAAGCCCCACTCCATTACAAATGCCAGGGTAGCCAATACCTACAGCCACTTACTCCCAAGAAGGGCTGAGCCTGACATGTTGGGCTTTGAGAGAAACCCAGACACAAAACCTACCCCCACCCTTCCCCACTAGCTCTCCTTGCCTTGTCTGCTGGCCACAGTCTCCTCTACTCTGCTTCTGCAGAGATGGTGGGTCAGGACCAATTTAGTCACATCTCATCGCATGAGCCATCCCTGCACAACATTCCCACAAATAGGTGAGCCTCCCCTCACAACGCCTTGAGCAGTGATGTCTAAGAATAGTCTACTTTTCATGAAGTCCTGAGCTGTTCAAGTTGCCTTGGTTCATTGCAGCAATCAGAGACAACGCAGACTATCATTTGATACCTGTAAGCCCCCAACTGTGATCTAAAGCAGGAAAACCTAATTCAGTGTCAGAGATGCATAACAGCAAGCATCTGCTTGTCACTAGGAGCCACAGGGGTCCTGCAGCCCCTGTCCCCAAACACCAGGAAAAGGCTGCTTGTGGGTAGCTGATAACCTGAGGAGAAACTTCTATTTACATAATCCCTTCCACCTACACTGTTTTGTGTACAGGAAGAAGCCTTTGGCAAACCTAGGCCTGATGTGTGTACAGAGAGGCCAAGGGGCCCAGAGAATGCCTGGGCACTGGGTAGGATGCAACTTTCTGAGGTAGACAGTACTGAGTTCCATTTCCACACCTATCACAAAAGAGGTCTGCTCACTTCCAAGTGTCCAGCATGGCTCCTCATGATGATAACTAGTGAATTGCTCTTGCAAAGGACCTGAGTTCAGTTCCCAGCATCCACATAAGGCAGCTTACAACCACCTGCAACTCCAGCTCCAGGGGATCTAACATCCTATTCTGGCTTGGCAGGCATCAGCGTGTGTGTGTGTGTGTGTGTGTGTGTGTGTGTGTGTGTGTGTGTGTGTGTGTGTCTGACACACACAATTTTTTTAAAAATCATAAACAAAAGAAAGTAAAAAAAAAAACCCTTCATAACCAGATTGAGGGATGTGGCTTGGTGACAGCATGCTTGAAGTCCTAGGTTCAATCCCTGATACAACACTAAAAACATAAGACAAGGGGCTGGAGAGATGGCTCAGCAGCCCAGAGTACTAGCTGCTCTTCTGAAGGGCTCTGGTGTGAGTCCTAGCCCTCACGGCTGCTCACAACAATTTGTGACTCCACTCCTAGCAGGCCCAGTGCTCTTCTGGCCCCTCTGAGCAAAGCACATACTTGGTGCACAGATATATGTATGGGTGTAAAACACCCATACCATATGTACAAAAACAAATAAGATTAAACAAACACCTCTTGGGCAGGGTGGGGGTGCGGAGATGTTCTTAGAAACTAGTGACCAGAGAACCCAGTCAGGACTAAGAATTTCAACTCAGAGCTCCTGGAAATGATAAGGCCAAACCTCCTGAAAGCCAGTCAAGAAAACCATCTCTGCTCAGTCAGTAGTGGTACATGCCTTTAATCCCAGCACTTGAGAGGCAGAGAAAGGTGGATCTCAGTGAGTTCAAGGCCAGCCTGGTCTCCAAAGTGAATTCCATGACAGTCAGGGATACACTGAATCCCTGTCTTGAAAAACCACAAAAACAAACAAACAAAAAAACAAAAACAAACAAAAAAAACCCACTAGGTCCATGGGACCCAGTGTGGAAATGGTGGGCAGACTCCCAGACCCTCCCAACTGAAGAGCTAGATTTGCTTTCCAGCTATGTGACTGTAGGTAAGCCTCACCTCACACTCCCTGTGGTGAAGTGGGAGTGTTGATGTCTTGCTGGTCACCCAGGCCTGTGCCTGGATCATGGACTTGTATATGCCTGTAAACCTCAGAGCACATTCTGGGTTCTGGGATGGTGGGAGCTGCTGCTCAGATGCTTGAACAGTCTTCTCGTGGGCTCTGAGCATATGGCACCTAACCCACCTCCACGGGAATGCACTCCCAGGGCTCTACCAACCCATCCTGAATAGGGAAATCAGAACTGCTCCTTACAGTGATTGGCAAGAGCCAAGAAACTCCTGGGAGGACAGTCCGTCAGCCTTAGACAAACAGTAATAGTTACAGGCTGTAGTTCAAAGCTAAAGCAAGCTTTATTCCAACAGCCCAGCCGAGAGCAGGAAGCATGACCACCAGGCAGCTGGTTGCACACTGCAGTAACATTAACCACATTCTCTTAGAAGAGCCCATCAGCCTCTCAAATCAGAACGCGACTTAGAAGTGTCTGGCAACCACCCAGAGTTACCAGGGGAGAGAGACATCTGCAATCACCATGTTCTTATAAACTTTCACCTGGGTTTCTTAGGGATCTGGAACAGAAGAGAGATCAGAGGTCTGCTAACACGATGCTAAGGGGCATTTTTTGAGCCGTTGGCCTCCAAACAGGCACACTGAAGAGTTGTGAGCCTCCCATGCAGGGTTTTAGCCACAGGGCTCTCTGGGCAGGCCCTAGACTTGAGCAGACCTACCTAGAGCCTGGTATCAGAAAGTATAGTGAGAGGGGTTTCTCCCATCCCTACCAGGTGCCACAGCCTTGTGCAGGAAGCTCAGGAGGAGCTGGCTGTGTTCATAGGTCACACCAAGTCCTCATAAGGCTCCAACACACAGCAGGACAGCTGGGAAATAGGACCCTACAGCCTTGCTGAGGAGTGCCATCCCAAGAGGCAAGGACAGCAGCAAATGCTCACTGAAAGCTCTTGGAGGAACCCGCAGTCCACTTAGAACTCGGCCTTGGTGCTCGCCCAAGTCCACACACCTCCTGGCTCTGCTAGCACTGAGCTGTCCTGACCACGACCAAGCCCTTTCCACCTCCTCTGTACCGTTCCACCTCCTGCCTTCCCCCTCCTAAGACCCCAGCATGTGACACTGGCCCTTCTCGTGTCCCAGATCCCAGGGCCCAGCTTGCCCCTCCACCTTCTGCCTCTGTCCCCCTGGTCTGAGCCCTCCACACTCTGATGCCTGCTACACTGGGCATGGAAATCCATGCACACAGGCCATCACCACACCTTAGCAGAATCTCACTCAACACTGTCCTCCCAAATGCCCCTCATCCATTTGCTCCTTGAGTATCATGTCCCAGAGTTGCCAGTCACTAGCATTTGGGACCTTAGGATAAAGGTGGTATTTAAGGTTCTTCCAATGGTATATGCTGCTATAACTCATAAACACCAGGCTTAGGCTCCTGATCCATCACGGAGACTTGAACTCTTTTGGAGATAGCTAGACATCCTCTTCTCCCAGTGTAGGGGCTCATGTGGCACACACTACACCAAGCACTGAACTACAATACCTACACCTACTTTCTCATCACATTGCCACCTCATGTGGAAGGTCCTATTACCACCCTCTTCACAGAACACAGAACACTCCTGGCCACTGCACTCCGCTGTCTCTTTCCCGTCTCACCTCTCCCTGTCCAAACCCTCCTTACTCTGCCACCTGCACCAGTCAATGTGGAGACAGTGCCCGGCAGGTCTCCAACCCTGGGCCTTCACTTAGGCCTGGCCCAGAACAAAAAGAAGAAGTCTCTGAGTCTGAGGGACTGCCCATCCCTCTCCAGGTGGAAGGCTGAGCCCACTGCTGTTCTGCTCTGGAAGCCTCTGAAGGAACATCAATGGCAGATGCCTAGGCTCTCTGACTAGGAAAGACCTACTTCTTATGGCTAAAACCTGCCACCTGGTGGTGGCACAGTGCACTGCATGACTAGCAAATCACTGGGAGACTCCCTAACACTTGACCTCCAGGAGCAGCTGCAGCTTTGCCACTGTCCCCATGTTGTGCCAGCACGTTCCATTCTCACATGAGCTAACTCAGACCCTGTCTCGCCACATGTAAGATGAACCCTATCACTGTTCCAAGAACTCCAAGGAATCAACTGATTCGCCCAGGGTCTCACAGCTGGGAATGATGAAGCTGGCTACAGAACCCACACTCCACTCTGTCCTGTCCCAAACCAGGAACTCCTCCCCATTCCAGAAGGTCTGCTCACCTCAGTGGCCTAAGAAAGTGCTGTGTTCCAACATCTGAGAAGCAGCCAAGAAAGTGCTTATGGTAGAAAGTACTAAAGGCTGAGCTCCAAACCAATGCCAACTCCCCACTGCACGGCCACCCAAAGGTGACAGATAAGTAAGAGGCCACAGCCCTGGGTCCACAAGCAGAGCCTGGCCCCAGCTAAAGAGAAGCTTCTACATGGTTCATGGCTCTAGGCAGACCGGTGGAGGATAACATAGGGGCCAAGGAACCATCAACAATGACCGCTATGGGCAGCCCTGTCTCTTTGCCCCTGGAAAGTCATCTCTGCCATAAGAAGAAATGAGTAGCATGAGGGTTCTCAAGAAGTAGCCCTCAGGGGCTGGAGAGATGGCTCAGTGGTTAGAAGCACTGACTGCTCTTTCAGAGGTCCTGAGTTCAATTCCCAGCAACCACATGGTGGCTCACAACCATCTGTAATGAGATCTGGTGACCTCTTCTGGCCTGCAAGGACACATGCAGACAGAACACTGTATGTAATAAATAATAAAATAAATCTTAAAAGAAAAAGAAGAAGTAGCCCTCAGTCTTAGCCAGAAACCCACAGAAGACTCTTCCCAGCTGAGAGTATGTGAGGCTGTATCTCGTAGCTGGGTACCTCCTGATCAAAATTCCAAGCCCAGATAGCTACACCACCAACATTCATCCTGGCTAGCCCAATAGCCACAGCATACCTCCCAACTCAGGGCTGGCCTTGGGCCCATTTAGTCACCATAGCAATGAACCAAATGCCTGGCACTAACAGTCTCAGCAAGCTCCTTGTGGGCCTGGGATACTGTTCAACACTCACGCTGATAATGCTGCAACAGCCGGTGAGTCCGCACATCCCACACCTTCACTGTGTTGTCCATGCCAGCGGCGGCGATGCAGGTACCACTGGGGTGGAAATCCACATAGGTGACAAAACTGCAAAGACAGGGACAGTCGTGCACTGAAGAGGTCTCCTTGGCTAGGATGGACCCAGAAGTGTCCTATCCCTGTCTGTCTGTTCACACAGTTCCCTCAACCTGGAGCATGCTTCTTTACCAGGCGGTTGAGAAAGACCAAGAGTAGGCGACAACAGTGGCCAGCAGTGAAGTGAAGTGGACTTAGACTTATCAGGGGCCATGTCCTCCCTCCTCCCTCCTTCCCTCCCTCCCTCCTTCTCTCCCTCCCTCCCTTCTGTCCTTACGGGTTTTTTGTTTTGTTTTGTGTTTTGTTTTTTGAGACAACAGCTAGTGAGCCCAGCTATTCACTATGTAGTGCAGACTCATCTTCCACCCCCTTCCTCATTGCTGAGGTTACAAGTGTGTGTCACCATGCCCGGCCCACTGCTGAGCTTTAAGTACAAGTGGGAACAGCAATCTTCAGACCAACAAATCAGCCAAGTTGCTTAGGGTTCCTTTTGCCAGGGCTGGATCCAAGACAGGTTCTGCCAACCGAGGCATAGGTGGGAAGGTCCCCCTGGGCTACAAGGACTACTCGGCAGAAGCTAGGCCAAGGGCCTTCAATGCACCATCCCTGATACTTGGCACTCTAAAGGGGACCCTGCCTCATTAAGGAATGAGGAGTAAAGCTGCAGTCCGCTTAGACACTTAGGAAAGCGAAATCCCGCTCAGAAGCAGGCTCCTCCTACTCTCCGTGTATGATGCTACAAGAACCAGAGGATTTTACTGATGAATCATCACCATGGTTTTAACATGCAGTTTAGGGGGCTGATACAATGCTGCAAGACACATTAGGATTCTGAGAACTAGAAACTAAACAGGGGAAAAAGGGGACAAACTGTTGCATGACTTTAGGCGAAGTGTTTCTGCTGTCTCTGGGGTGCGAACCAGGCTTAACTGTCCATCCACAACAGAAAAGTACAAAGCTCTACAAAAGGCAAGTGGGCCAAAGAGAGAAGCAGGGCTGACCTCTGTGCAGTCCCAGTTCCCAAAGGTTCCTGGGCTCCTCAAAAACCCTGACCTGTGCTGGAACACCTGCAGACAGAAGGTAACAATAGGGACTCACCCGCCATGCTCGCAGTATGAGTGGACACACTCCCGACTGGTCTTGTCCCACAGCTTGACAGTCTTGTCGTCACTGGCAGACACAATGAGCCGCCCGTCGGGGGAAAACCTAAGTTGAATGGGGCATAAGTCACACTAAGAGACACTGTGAATCTCACACCATGTTCTCTACAGCCACCTCTCCCAGGGTGCTGTCACCTGACCCAGGGGTCCTTTGGGCATTTTGTTATTGTTGTTTTGACATAGGGCCTCACTATGCAGCCTCAGCTGGCCTGCAACACTCTTTGTGTAGATAAGGCTGGCCGCAAACTGTGGCAGTCCTCAAGTTCTGAGACTATAGCTGTGCACCACTAGACTCGGCTACCTGACCCAGGAATGACTTGGGTTATATATGCTGCTCTGATACCTTCAGTGACCCTGGGCAAGTGGCTTCCCACTGTGAGATCCATCCTCTCCAGTACCCACAGTAATCACACAGCAGCGCAATACACACGACACCCAGGAGGCACACGGCCTGTAGAATACACAGCTGGTACTGCTTGATATATGGAGGAGGTCAGGAGCCCCGCATCAGTGCATCAGCAAAACACAATGGGCAGACAAAACACGTGGAGGCCCTGGGACCTGCCATCAAACACCAACTGTGGACATCATACCCCACTTTGCTGCCTTGCCCCTGCCCCTCCATTCTTAGGCCTTGACCGTTAGACCTCTCAGAACAGGGCCCTCCCAGGATAAAGAATGGTTCTGTCCTAAGGAGTAAGTAACTTCCACGGTATCCACAGAGGAAGATAGCTCAGTGGTTTCTGACATTCATGGTTTCTTAGTGTTCTGACCACTGTAACCCCTTCCTCTGGAGCAGACCTGTGACATGAAACAGCTCTGTTGGAAGGAGCTGAAGAAGATACAGGCAGGCATAACTGTGTCTGCAATTCTTCATGTCACCTGGCATGCCATGTCACAGCTCTGCTTCCCACACCAAAGCCAGGGCCTCAGGATCAAGCCCCCACCTAGCAACTCTGGAGCATAATCAAGCTGAGGGAACCAGGCGAACTCGAGTACCAGAGAGGTGTGGGCTCTGGCCCCAGCTCCATCACTTACCCACTGCATGCCCTAGGGCAAGAGACTGTTATGTTCTGAGCCTGTTTCTTTTTCTGCAAAATGAGAATGATGCTAGCTAGCTGGCAGAACTGTCCGAAGGAACAAGGAGAAAGTGCACGGTGGTGCTGGCAGGGACTTGCTGCTGCTGCTGCTGCTGCTGCTGCTGCTGTCCTGGGAATACTCAGCACCCCTGGCAGAGGGTCATGGCTGACCAATACGTATCACACATGAGCTCAATGAAGCTCCCAACAAGTTCAATGAAGCAACCACAGCTATTGACACATTACAGATTAGAAAATCGTGGCTCAGGATACATTAAAGGGAAGCTATACAACTTGCCCCAAAACAGGCTGACACAGAGTTCCTCTCTGTCCCCCAAAACCCTTACATCCTCCCAGGTTCTCCAGACAGGGAATGCTCACTTGGCACAGCGGACCCAGTTGATATGCTGGCTCAGGGAAAACAGGAATCTCTGGCGGTGAGTTGACCACACCTTGACTGTCTTGTCATCAGAGGCTGTCACAAGCGACTGGCCATCACTGCAGAAGTGGACACTCCTCACTGTGGCCGTGTGTGCACGAAACACGGTTGACTCACCTTTGCTATGAGGACAGATATCCAGACTCAGGAGATTCCTAATAGTGACATGAAGACCTACAAGTACACCAAAGTTCTCTCTACCTCTCTAGGCCTGACTGTCCCAGTCTCCCCAGAAAGGCAAGAGCCTCCCCTTCTCTCCCCTCATGGGAGTCCTTTCAACATAAGGAGGCAACTCAAACTGAAGCCCTCTGCTGACACCTCTCTGAGGCCACAGGTCCCACGGTGACCAGCTGAAAGCCCAAGGGAAGACAGCTCTTATACCAAATCCCTCAGCACTGTTAGTCCTCTGAGGTCCATAACTCACACATTGGGTATCCAGATGCGAACAGTCTTGTCTCGGGAGCCTGAGGCAAGCAGGTGTCCCGATGGGGAGAAGTTCACACAAGTCACAGCATCCTTGTGGCCCGTGAAGCGGTAGGCACGTGACTGGGGCTTCATGTGCCAGATCATGAGGCATGAGTCCATGGAGCCGCTGGCTGAGGAGAGTGGGCAACAGGATGATTCTCAGATCCCAAGCGTCTTGATCATCCACCTCATCGCTGGGGATACAGGAGAGCAGCAAGCCCAGCTCCACCTTCACAGGCATCCCCAGCAGAGCAATGAAAAGAATCCCAGTGGGATGGCCCACACCTCCTATGACTGCTGACATACAGTGTGGAGACCTATGGCCTGGCAGTTCTCCATGCAGTAGGCCAACACAGGAACCAGACTGACAGGCCATTCACAAGCCATTTCTGTACTGTGGGATCTCCTCACTGATATTCTGAGAGCACAGGGCCAAGACCTCCCAACACTCAGGAGCAAGTCAAAGGCCATTGGCTACTGAAAGGACCAACTTGGGGGCTAGAGAGATGACTCAGCAGTTAAGAGCACTTGCCACTCTTCCAGAGGATCTGGGTTCAATTCCCAGCATTCACATGGTAGCTCACAACAGTCTGTAACTCCAGTGCCAGGGGAATCCTATGTCTTCTTCTGGACTCTAGGGGTACCAGATATACTCATGGTACACAGACATACATGCAGGTAAAACATTCATACAAATAAAATAAGACAATCTAAAAATAAATTAAAAATAAAAGCGCCAAACTCAGTAAGGAATGAACAGATAAAAATTACTTCAGTTCCCTTTTTGCTTATAGCAAACCACTACATCAACAGCCTCTGGCAGGAAAGCTGGGCAGTGGTGATGCACTGGACTTGGGAAGCAGAGGCAGGCAGATCTCTGTGAGTTAAAGGCCAGACTTGTCTACAGAGTGAGTTCCAGGATAGCCAAGACTACACAGAGAAACTCTGTCTCAAAAAAAACAAAAACAAACAAAAAAGACAAAGAGGCAAGCCTAATCCATGGAAAAAGAAATCTACAGCCAGGAAAGCTATTTAGGCACACCAGTATCTATAAGAAAGGGACAGTAATATGAAGTTGGAAGATGGGCCTTGTTAACATCTTTCTCACTAGAAGGTCTCTGTAACAAGAAAATGTGCCATATTACCATGGGCAATCAAACTAAAGATTCTAGGAAAAGGAGCCAGTTTGGGATCCTTGTCACAGAGCAAACCCAAGAAGTGGCCAGGATGTACAGGGAAAAACCTAGACCCTAGTCTCTCAAAGGATGCTTGACCAGCACAGAGCCCACATGGGTCTGCACCAAGGCCACTGCTATCTATTACAGCTTCCAATTTAGTGTTATTATGGGATTCCTGAGTGTGCAGAACAAGTGTGTCTGATTCTTGTGCCTTCCTGGGCTTTTTTCCTTGCTTGTTTGTGCAACTCTGTGTGTGTTTTGTTTAAAGAGACAGGGTTTCTCTGTGTAGCCCTGGCTGTTCAGGTCTCACTCTATAGACCAGGATTGCCCTGAGCTCGGAGATCCACCTGCCTCTGCCTCCCAAGTGCTAAGACTAAAGGCGTGTGCCACCGCCGCCAGGCTTTGTTTGTGCAATTCTGATATGATAGTTTTTGTTTCATCTTATCATATTTTATTATTATCCCTTAGAAGCCTGTTCTCTTCTAAAGAGAGATCAAAAGGGAGTGGATCTGGATGGGAGGGGAGGTGGGAAGGATTTGCCAGGAGTAGAGGGAAAGAAAACTGTAATCATAATGTATTTTGTGAGAAAAAGAATATTTTTTAAATAATTTATTTAACTTTATTTTATATGCATTGGTATGAAGGTCTCAGATCTCCTGAAACAGTTTTAAACTGCCATGTGGATGCTGGGATTTGAACCCAGGTCATCTGGAAGAGCAGTTAGTTCTCTTAATTGCTGAGCCATCTCTCCAGCCCTGAAAAAGAACTTTTACAATGAAAGGAAAACAGGCTGCATGACCCTGACAGAGCTCCTAACATCTCTGAGCATTATTCTCTTCGCATGCACAGTGGAGACAGAGCCTAGTAAGCCCAGTGTTCAAAAAGCTGACCGATAGAAGCAGTACAAAGGACCAAATGTCCTTGCTGTACCCTGGCATTGCCATACCAATCCTCCCAGGGAGAAACAGCCTTCTCAATTTAGAATCTAAAGTCTTAGACAAGATAGATGCCTTCTCTTACCCAGCTGCTTCGTGTTGAGACTGAAGTCCAAACAGGTAACTGCATCACGATGGCCCTTAAAATGCCTCTCCAGTGAGGGGTCCTCCTGAGGGAGAGAGCAAGGTCAAATAGGTAAAGCCTGAGGAAGGGGCTTCTCTGGGACCAAGACTCTCCCTATAACTACAAGATGTTAAAAACACTCAAGTGTTATACATACATACATACACACACACACACACACACACACACACACACACACACATATATCTTGTATATAGGAAATCCTAAGGAATCTACTAAAAACTATTAGAATAATGAGTACACAATCAACAAATACACACCATGAACAGACAGATAAATCAATAAATCCTTAACAAATAAACCCAAAATGCACCGAGCATGGTGCCACACACCTTTAATCCCAGCACTCAAGAGGCAGGGCAGGTGGATCTCTGTGAATTTTAGGTCAGCCTGGTCTACACAGTGAGTTCCAGGCCAGCCAAGGCTAAATACAAGACTTTACAAGTTATACCCCAGTCATAGTAAGTCATCTCCCTCCACCTCAAACATCAAAAACTTAAACCATTTTAGGAGCTCCAAGGAACCCAGTTTGGGAAAGGACATTCCTAAGGCATAGCAAAGCCACTGCTATTCCACAAACCGGCATACAAAACAAAGGTGAAACCCAATGCCTAGCTCCACCCCCAACACACCTGCAGGACCACGCCTTTTAACAGATGGTGGTAGTTGGAGATAGGGAGGCAGCCTCCAACTACCCATTTTGCCTCCTGTCCTCACCTAAGCCTCTTGGAAAAATAAGGGCAAGGCAGTGCCCATCCTAGGCTCAGTGGGCAGAAGAGCATGGTCAGGTCCAGCTCTGATCAATGGGAACCCTTCCTGATGACCTCTTCCCTGAGTAGTTTCCTGCATGTGGGCCTCCTCTCCCCTAAAATCGGTGTGTTGTTATGGATGTAAACAGAGTATCAAGTCGGCAGTCAAAAGTCTGAGTTCTGTTTTTGCCCAAGTCTTCAGGTGCATCAGGAGCCATCGGTTCCAGGCACGTTGGAAGCATTATTTAAAAGACCAATTTGGAGTCCTTTTCTGTACTGGAAGAGGGCTCAGAGTCGGGCTGCAGGCCTCCTACACCTCAGGCATCCCAGTGGCCTACTGCATCCACCGGTTGGAAAGGATGTCGCCTTCATGTAGACACCAAGAAGAGGACAGGACGACGAGGCCCATACTGGTCCCAGGCCACGACAAGGGCCGGGCCTTGCTGGTGTCTTCCTCGCTAAGATGTAAATCCCAGAGGCAGGGACGTGTTTGTTCGCCCGGGTGGTCCAGCATTTAGCCTGGCACTTGGGGCGCTGGGTCAATGCCCAGACCCACCCCGTAAGCTTAGATGGGGAAGCAACCCCAGGACCCCGCGCCGCCACCCGCCCCTCTCGCGGCCATTGCTTCCACCAGCCAGGCGCCCACTCTCCAGGGACTTACCGGGCTGGGAGCGGCCATGGCGGAGTTGTCAAGGCTGGCGGGGTTAGCAGTACCAAAGGCACCCCAAAAGCCCGAGGTAGCTACGGCGGCAGTTGTGCCAGTTCAGTTTCCGCGCCCCCAATCGCCGCCAATAGCAACGCCGGTGGCGTCGTAGTGTCCCGCCCACCGCAATTAAAGGAGAACCCTAGGTTTTTGCCCGCCGACCGGAAGTGGGACTGCTCGACAGGTGCCACGCTCTCTTCCTCCAACTTCGCCAGAAGAGGAAACCCGCTGAGCAGCCAAAAGCCTCAGTTCGCCATTGCTTCTTCCTCCTGAGAACTTAAAAAACCCTAGATGAAGGTTTCGGCCTTTCGGCTCATCGCCTAGATCGGGTAACAGAGCGCGTAGCCTTCCGGGAAATGAAGTTCTACAAAGCACGTACCTACAGTCTTAGTAAAGATAGAACTACATTTCCCGAGGTGCCCCGGGGTAGGCGGAGCTTTACCATTTGGAGTGACGGATGATCCCGGAAAGAGGAAACTGATGCTGTCTTACAGCTTCCTCTTAAGGCACCACTGAGAACCAGTATTTCGCCCCTTCGAACCTCAGAATGGTTCCTTCCTCCGAATGCTCTTAAATGTCTATTTAAAAGAACTGGAGTTACCCAGAATCACAGCCAGAAACTAGTGAGACCTATGTTCAATTATTTATTCTCTTCTGGTTTCACTTGGGGGACCTCAGGAAAAATATGTCTGCTCTGAGGGCAGTCTCCCGTTTGTCCTAAAAGTCAATGTGATTGCAGCCTTGCCTTCTCAGAACTCTTCAGCCTTGAGAAGCCTTTACATATTCTGTCTAAAAATAACAACAAAAAAAGTCCATATATCCTCATATTCTCATCACTGTGTAGTCTGAGGATCGTAACCTGACCCTATCTTTAAAAAAAAAAAAAAAAGTGCCGAGCGATGGTGGCTCACATCTTTATTTCGAGCACACGGGAGGCAGAGGCAAGTGGATCTCTGTGAGTTCGAGGCCAGCCTGGTCTACTGAGCGAGTTCCAGGACAATCTTCAAAGCTACAAAGAAACCCGGTCTCGAAAAACAAAACAAAACAAAACAAAAAGGTAAAAGACGTAATCCTCGGGCCTGGCCAGCAGAGGCCATCCTTACTCTCTTCCCCCAGTGAAAGCCGAGAAGGCCCTCGGTGACCTTTTTTCAACTGTGCTTCCCATGGGAATCTTCCCAACATGTACTTGACCTGAACCAGTATGCTTCGTAAGATTCAAGAACCTTCCATCACCTCTCCTGAGAAGGCCAACTTGTCCATATTCCAACACTAATTAGGACTGGATGTGTCCTGAGGTTTCTTACCACATGCCTAGGCTTGAGACTGTGTCCCTAAATCTTTAGGGACAGTAAACTCAGGAAACTGGCATGTGAAGAAGTTTATTTGGACCTCAAAGAATGACTCATTGGTTAAGAGTGTATATGGCTCTCCCAGGAGACATAAGTTCTATTCCCAACACCCATGTCAGTTGGCTCAAAACTGCCTGTAACTCCAGTTCTAAGGTAATTCAACACCTCAGATCTCTTAGGGTAGGGCACCTGCACTCACACACACACACACTCATACACACACTCTACTTTAAAAAATATCTTGAGAGTTAGAAAAAGTGGATATATATCTGATGCTATTTTAACAATGTTGGCATAAAATTGGTTCCTTTAGGTTAGAAATGTTTAGGCCAATTTAACTTGGACACTGAAATTCCCAAAACAAAATTAATTGATCACCTACACACTTTACTCTGGATTGTTCAGCTCTGTTCAGAGAACAGTTTCCAAGTCTTCCCGTAAAAATATTCAGTTGTTCTCTTGTCTCTGTCATGAGCACACCATGCCAGAAACATGATGGACACATTTGTGTGTTTCTATAATACCAAAATGTACTGAACAACAATAAATTCACAAGCTATGTCAGTTGGTTGTTTGGTTTTTGAGATAGGGTCCCTATGTAGTCTTGGCTTGTACTGGAACTCACTCTATAGACCAGGCTGGCCTCACACTCACAGAGCTCCCCCTGCCTCTTCCTCGAGCAGTCCACAGGTTCTTTTATTTTTACTTTTTAAGATTTATATGGTGGCACATGCCTGTAATCCCAGCACTCACTTGTAAAGCAGAGGCAGGTGGATGTCTGTGCGTTTGAAGCCAGCCAGGTCTACAGAGTGAGTTCCAGGACTGTCACTAGAGCTACACAGAGATATATATGCATGAATTCTTTGCCTACAGGTATGTATATACACTATACATATGTCTGGTGTCTTCAGAGAACGGAAGGAGACATCAGATCCCCTGGAACTGGAGTTACAGACAGGTGTGAGCTGTTGTGTGGGTGCTGGGAACTGAACCAGGGTCCTCTGCAAGAGCAGCCAACGTCCTTCGCTGCTCTCTCAGTCCCCAGCCACAAGTTCTTTTATTCTGATCTATTCCTTTTTTTCTTGATTTTTTTTTTCATTAAGAATGTTGTGGGGTTGCCACCAGAGAAGAATTCTCAGACATTGATTTAAGACAATAGAAAGTCTTCATTTGCCAGGTGGTGGTGGCATATGCCTTTAATTCCAGCACTCTGGAGGCAGAGGCAGGCAGATTTCTGTGAGTTCTAGGCCAGCCTGGTCTACAGAGTGAATGCCAGGACAGGCTCCAAAGCAAAGATAAACTCTGTCTAGAAAACAAAAGAAGAAGGAGAAGAGGAAGAGGAAGAGGAAGGAGAAGAAATAGAAGAAGAAAGGAGGAGGAGGAGGAGGAGGAGGAGGAGGAGGAGGAGAAGAAGGTCTTTATTAGCTAGCTGGCAACTACACTGGGTGTGTGGGATCCCAGTGTAGCACTGAGACTTTCTTAGGGGGAGCTTTAAAGCACAAAAACCATGTTCTGAATGGTTAACTTCAGTTAACAAGAACAGTTAGCCAGAAGAGCAATTACAGAAGCCAAATATCAAGGCTACTTCATTTAGAGATTTCTCCAGTACTATGGACTTTGATGGATTAGGCCTTTGTTTTAGTTTTGGCAGGTGGTGGTATGTATGTGCTGAGTTTACAGCCTGAATGGTACAATACTTCAGTCATGAAGTTAGCTGTGCTAAGATCTAGGGGCCTATTAAGGTCTGGGGCCTGTTATAAGAAAGATCTCATGTAGCCAGAGCTGGCCTCTTGATCACTACATAGCTAAAGACAACTTTGAACTTCAGATGATCCAGATTCCATTCTGGGAGTATAGACTTGTACTATCGTGTTTGGTTTATACATTGGTGGGGATTGAACCAGGCATTCATGAATGCTAGGCAAGCACTGACCCAACTAAGCCCCACGATTCCAATCTTAATTACCAAGATTAATTCCAGATCTCTTATCCTTACATAATAATATATGTAAATATATGTGTACACATAAATACATGCATACTCAATGTATCACATAGGTTACAAAATGACTGCAAAAGAATTTAAGAGGCTACTAAGGTCAAAGTAGCCTTGCTGGAAGGAGAAGTGAAGAGCTGATACAGATGCAAGGAGTTAGTGCACATTTTTATATGTGATATTAGCGAACACAGTTGGAGAGCTGCTAGAGGTTCGGAGAGCCCGGCTGCAGGACTAAGCTGCAGAGACATAGGGGCTGCAGAGACACAGGACCATCCTAGATAAGGGTGAACAAACAAGCATGACCATCTGAATGGGTAAGTTATGCAGAGGGAACTGTGATGAGCTATAACCTTGAGGACAGTGAAATCGCTGTTGACTCCTTGACACATGTATTTGGTGATTGGATAACTGGTCACTGAAAGGTCAGTGGCTGTGTCACCATTGGAGTCTTAGGTGTTCTTTTATACCCTTCATTGGTCTGCTCTGTTCAAGAGTTCTCAAAGGGCTGGGCATGGTGATCTCAGCACTCAGGAGGCAGAGGCAGGGGGGTCTCTATGAATCTGAGGCCAGCTATTTTCAGAGCAGCCACGGTTGCATAGTGAGACCCTGACTCAAAATAACAACAAGGACAACAAAAAGTTCTCAGCCTGATGGCTCTGATGGAGTTGGATTGTTTTGTTTTGTTGGGGGGTGTTTTGTTTTGTCTTGAGACAGGGTTTTGCTGTGTGTAACCCTGGATGTCCTGGTGCTAAATCTGTAGACCAGGCTGGCCTTGAACTCACAGAGATCTACCTTCATCTGCCTCCCGAGTACTGGGATTAAAGGCATGCACCACCACTGCCCAGCTCTGTTAGGATTTGAAATTTGAATGTACCTATGTGTCCCCACTCTCCTTTGATAAGGTCACAGGTGGTAACTTTCTCCTTGCAGGAATAGGGTGTTTATCAGTCTATATGTCATGGTTGGTGCCTAGACAAGTAGTGATGGTCTACATGCACAAAGAAATACAGTCATTCTGCCTTTGTGTTTGTATTCACAATAAAGCCAGCTACTGCTGGGTACACGGAGTCAGCTAGGGCAGGGCCTACCTGAAAAGCCACTATCACAGTGTGGACTAACTTAGAGCAGGGCACAGCCTGACCTCCATAGCTAGCTAAACATTCACAGCATGTGTCGGGGGTGCAGGTGGGGTAGGGTGGGATGGGAGGAAAAAGGAAAAAAAAATGCAGAAAAGTCTATCTACTAAACTTGGAATCTTTCTTGTTGGGTGATAGAGGGTTTGTTTGTTTTACCTGTTAAACGCCTTGGTTTAGGAATCTTCAATTCAGAAGCCTGGATTTAAGCAGGGCCGGTGAGTCAGCCCTGTAATCACAGTTACTGGAGAAGCTGAGACAGGTCTGATCACCGGTTCTTAGCTTGCTTGAGCTATAGAATGAATGTGAAGCCAGCCTAGGAAATTCAGTAAGACCCTGTCTCAAAATAAAAAATGAAAAAGGATAAGTAACCCTTTTTGTAAGTTACTTACAACTCCCGTAAGTAACCCATTGGTTGACCTCCTCCTGGGCTCCACTTTCACACACAGACACATATGCACTAACTAAATATGTAAGTAAATATTTTTAAATGGAAAGGGCCAGTTAAATAGCTGAGCTGGGAAAAGTGTGTGCTGCCAAGCAAGCCGGATGACTTGAGTTCAATCCCCAGAAGGTGTGGGATGAAATCCTTGTGCTCACAGAAAAGTACTAGAGGAACCAGGAATGTTGAACACACAGGATTGTTCCGTCAATGAAGGGAAGCATAACCTGTCATCCACCTAGAAGGCTGGGGGGGAATGTGATTAATAGCCTGGTGACCTTTTGCCGCTATCTGTGTGGCAAGACCACCTGGGATCTCCCCCTCCCCCCTTGAGCTCACCTTGTGAGCTTGTTGATCTATAGGACCCATCTTTATGGAAAGTGTCCCATGTACTTTACAAAGAGTTTTGATGTAATTACACCTTAACTGATTGTGCATATGAGGTGGAATTACTTATCATTGGGAATATTTTAACCAAATTTTGCTAAGTTTTAATATGCCTAAAATAAACGACTTGGGGTCAGACTACCTCAAGTTTGCACCAGCACTAGCTACTTCGTGGTGTTGAACCAAACTACCTTCTTGCCTCCATCAACCTTTGCTCTTCCAGACACAACCCCCACCACCAAAGAAGGCGCCTACATGATTGAAGCAGAGAATCAACTCCTTCAAGTTTTCCTTTGACTTCCACGTGTGCACCATGGCATGTGTCACACACACACACACACAGTCCAGCCTGAAGAGGCCATCAGTGCTGTCAAGCGATCTGTTCTGTACCTGCCTATGGCCTGGGTTTGAAATTCTGTGCCAGGGCAACTCAGGGCTTGTCCCTAGGGTTGGGCTGGTCTGGGGATGCATCCAGGCTCTGTCACCTGTAAGCTGGATAAGCTAGTAAGAGTCACACTGGCTCTCCCAGCCTCTGTGTTCTCGATTATAGTATAACACCTGCCACATGAGGGTGGGGACATCCCATGAGCTATTAATTCATGTTGGAGCCTGATGTTTCTCTGTCACTTAACATGAAGTGTGTGACTTCATACTTCCTCTGTGCCAACAGTCTAGCCAACACCTTCCATCTCTGCTTCCAGTATTCTTCCCAGCTGTCTGTGCTGCAGCTGCATTGGCCTCACCAGTCATTGAACAAGGGTGTACCTGGCTCCATGTGTGGCACTTTCTATACTGGATTCAATGCCAGTGACAACTTGGTTCTGACTATCAATTCCATCATGACTTAGTCAAATACCCTGACCACTCAAGACATCAACCCTCCTGTTCCTTGTCCCTACTTCATTTTCCTCCAGAAGTTTATTATCATCTGGCACGCTGGGTTCATTTCATGTTGTCTTTTGTTGTTGGGGTTGTTGAAACAAGGTGGATGGCCTGAAACTTACTTTGTAGACCAGTGAATTGAATTCATAGAGATCCTTGCCTCCAGAGTGTGCCACCGTAACCAGCCTTGTTTCTTATTTTTGTTTTTTCAGACAAGGTCTCCTATAGCCCAGGCTAGTCTCTGGTTCACTATTGTAGCCAAAGGTGACCTTGATCTCCTGTTCTCTTTCTTCTGTGTCCCAAGTGCTGTGATTTCAGGTGTGGGCTGCCTTACCTGGTTTAGGAAGGACAGTTTGTCTGTAGGTGACACACTCAACAAAGATCTGAAAAGAGAGCTAAGCAGAGACATGGGAATCAGGACAGAGCAGATGAGACCGGGGTAAAACCAGATTGTAAGGATAGAAAAGTGGACTAGATCCTTGGGTATTTGTCTCCAGTAAACCACATACCCTGTCCCAGAGCTACAGTGAAACAAAACCTCCTCATGTCCCTCAGATGGGACTATGCTGTGGGGATGATGTTGCAAAGTACCCTCCTCAGGGAGTCCCACAGCAATGCTGGGTTTTAATGGGGCCCTTTGCAGAGCTGGCATGACCCTTTGAGTCAGCCTTCTCTAAAAGCAGGCCACAACCTAGAGAGAGGAGAAAGCCAATGGTGTTATAGGTCTCAGCCTTGCCGACCCCTGCTCCTCCATCCAGCTGCAGTGGTCACTCTGGTGAAACATCCCTTGCCAATAGGGATGTTCAAGGGGGTCCCTGTAGATGAGCACCTAGCGTTGACCCATCTTCCCATGTTGTAGGCAGTAGATGTGATCAGAACTGTCTTGTGGTTCCTGGAAATAACAAATAGTGCTGGCTTTGAACCATGTGCTCTGCAATTGGTTTCTAAGAAGTATATGGATGGTCAGGCGGTTGTTCACACTTTTAATCCCAGCACTTGGGAGGTAGAGGCAGGGGGATCTCTGTGAGTTCAAGGCCAGCCTGGTCTACAGAGCTGGTTCTAGGACAGCCTGTCTCAAGAAACCAAAAAAGAAAAGAAAAGAAAAAAAAAAGTGTGTGAACATGGAGCGACCATTAACCACACTGCAACCACCGTCTCAAGTCAAATGGGGCTACCTCTGTGTTCCAGGCCTTCTATTCACATCCCCTAAGCCTGATGTATGCTCTTTCTGTCCTGTCCCCCAAAATCCCCAGGCCATGTTCACAGTGCCCAAAGCCGGAGGATGAGCCAGGGAATCCCAGCAGTATTTCCTGCTGCAGGCCTGCAAGAAGGGTGTAAATATGCACAGGCTGAATTCAAAGTGTAGATCTTTTCCAACAAATAAAGCAGCCACAGCTTCAGAGCAGTAGCTCTCAGCCTGGCTCCTGTGCAGAACTTCAGCACAGGCAGCTCCAACATCAGTGTTTTTAGTTTTGTTGTTTTGTTTGTTTGAGACAGGGTTTCTCTGTGAAACGACCCTGGTCCTTTTTGTTTGTTTGGTTTGGTTTGTGTTTTTGTTTTTCCAAGACAGGGTTTCTCTGTGTAGCCTTGGCTGTCTTGGCACTCACTCTGTAGATCAGGCTGGACTTGAACCCACAGAGATCCACCTGCCTCTGGCTCCTGAGTGCTGGGATTAAAGGCGTGCACCACCACCACCCAGCCTTATGTTTTGAGAGAGGATCTCACTGTGGAACTCAAGCTAGCCTTGAACTCATGATGTAGCCAGGCTGAGCTCAAACTCAAGATTCTCCTGCCTCTACATCCTGAGTGTTTGTTCAGATTAAGGGTGTGCACCACCATGTCATGCCTGACTACTCAACTGTTCATTACACAGATGAGTCCATCCAACCCAGGCCTCCAGGAGATGCAGAGGACAGTAGAGAATCCACAGAGTTCTTGCTATAAATGTCAGTTCTCAGGCCTACTTTAGTTGGCTTCTGTTGGGGAAGATGACAGAAGCTTGAGTTCGCAAATGTTCCTGTCATGACTATGATGCAGCCCTGGGGCCTCACTGGGAAGGATATCCCTGCCTTGCCCTCAGGAAGCGGGGGGACCATCACCTGGCAAACTCACAGACTGTCCTGTAGTCAGAGCCAGAGGGTTCTGAGTCTTAGAATCAGTTCCAGGGCTGTCCCTCTTCTCTTCCCTCCTGGCCCTGACCTGGCCTGCCCTCTCTAGAGGACAGTGGCAGGGAAGGAGCTTTACTTTAGGCCTTCCTGACTGCCAGACATACAGGAGATTTTTCTGATCTCAGTGGATGGGTGTGGTCAAAGGGTACATCCAGGCCTCACTGTGACCACACTGGCCTTTGCACTGGCTGTCCCCTCTGTCATCCTGACTCTCTCCAAGTCATTTGTAAGATCACATTCTTTCAGGCCTGGCCTGCATGCCACCTCCTTGGAGATGCTTCCTATGAGCCCAGGCTGCATCCTGAGGCTCCAGCCTCCTCCCTGCTTAGGTGGTTGGATTTGTCTTCCATAGCTAGAACTGGAGCTCCCTGGGGGCAGGCAGAGACTGACTGACCTTTTGGGTGCTTGGCCCTGACAGGGCACAGGAAAAGCCATACAGATGTGTTTAAAAGTCAACCCCTGGAATCCACAGACATCAAGAGATCCTTTCCACCATCCCCCATGAAGCCTGGGCTCAGGAAGGGGCTTCCTATGTGCTCAGGAGCAAGCAATTCAATTCCACGGGTGTCCTCTGCCCAATTATTGGATCCACACATTTAGGGAATAGCATGTGTATTCCAGCCCCCACCCACCCACCCCCACCCCTACCCCCGTATCTGGCTCAGCAGGGCAGGCTAATGACTAACTGTCTGAGCAAGGGAAGACAGACAGGAACAGGGCCACCAAACAGGCTAAACTTGGTGAGTGCTCTCACTGGAGGTCAATTCAGTGTGGGGGCAGGGAGGCGCTCCAGTGGCAGAGTAGGGGCTCCTGGGAGGAGGAGAAGAAATATCAGGGAGGGTTATATGAGGGAGAGTCAGAGGCTAGCAGAAACAAGCTCACCCTAGAGGTACCTCTCAACCCTTCTATAAAGGGTCATTTTTACAGCCCATTCAGGTACAACCGTGAGTCACACCGGGCTGTACAAGGCGCAGATTGAGCCCTAGAGAAAAAGCGGCTGGTCCTCAGGTCCTGAAGGAAGAGAGAAAGCACTTGTCCGCCTCCCTGGGGCCACTGCATGTTCCCTCAGTTGAGGTCCATCTGTGGTTCGCCATGGCCAGGACAAGGCCACCTGCTCAGCCCTTGTCACCTCTCCAACCAGCTAGGATGCTTCGTGGGCCACACTTCCCCACCCTGTCCCCGCTTGGTGTATTCCCTCTGCCTGAAAATACTATGTGAAGTGTATAGGGGAATCCTGAGCCCAGCACTGAAGTTGGTCTTAAATGCCTCCATCCTTTATGGATGCCTCATGGCTGAACATGTGGGGCTTAGGCTACTCAGACTTCCTCGGGTTCCCAGTCCTCATTTGTTTTAGTCGAGGGTCTGGATATTCCCAGAGGAGTCTGTTGCTTTGCTTGGGTCCTGTCTTCATCACATGGAATAGGTGGGAGGAAGTATTCGGGCAATTGTGTGTGCATGTGTCACCACTGACAATGCATGTTTTTTTTTTTTTTTTTTTTTTGTGGTGTGTGTGTGTGTGTGTGTGTGTGTGTGTGTGTGTGTGTGTGTATGTGCACGCACACTAACGGGTATTCTGGGGATGACTGCACCTGTGTATGTAGGCTGTGTATCTGTGTGCATGTGTCTGTTTCACAGCAGCCACGTGTGTCTATAGATCTATGTGGTTGTGCTATGTCTGAGATCGTGTGTGTGTGTGTGTGTGTGTGTGTGTGTGTGTGTGTGTGTGTGTGTGTGTTATGTACCTATATGAGACTGTGTATGTACCTCTGCCTGTGTATTTAATCTGGACTTTTCTGGCTGACCTGGAGAAAGGATTAGGAGTAGTTCTCAACCTATGGGTCGCCACCCCTTCGACAAACCTCTATCTGCAAAAATAATTTTTATATTATGATTCATAACAGTAGCAAAAATTACAGTTATGAAGTAGTAACAAAAAGAATTTTATGGTTGGGGGGATCACCATAACATGAGGGTGGTACCATTAGGAGAGTTGAATTCAGTGAATTGAAGGCTTTTTTTCATTTATATGAAGAGTGACTGTAGGAAACATCAGGGCAGTATGGGAAAGAGACAGTAATAGTTTTGTTACTATGAAAGTTACTATTGAGTGACAAACACTCATTGTCACTGAAAAGCCCCTGGAGCTTTGTTGTCACACAACAATGCCCAAGACTGTCCCTGAAGAGTGAGGGAGTCCACTTGTTCACCCATTCCCAACAGGCACAGTTGGGCCTGGCATGTCCCTTCTGCCAGGGCCTCAGAGCTCCTAGGACAAAGAAAGGCCTCATGCATGGGTCACTGGTCCTGGTAGTTGCAAGTGAGGTTTGTCTAGGCAAAAATGGCAAGAAAGAAGGACTCAGATGGAGCAATAAACCATTATACCATATGTCCATGTTAACGAGTGTGAGGGTGCCTCGTCATGCCCATGGGCACAGACTCCAGAACCCTGTTTGTGCCAACCTCTGTGAGTTCGTAGAAAGATCAGCACAACAGCAAGCAGGCTGTGGCCTTGCCCTCTTTTCTTCCCCACCCTCTCTGGCCCAGGGTCTACTAAATTGTGCCAAGCTTCCACAAATGTGACCGGATTGTTCTGGTTCTGCTTTGGGCAGTGGCAACAGCTCCTGTGCTCAGGCCAGGATGGAAACTGGGGTCAGAGTGCAGTGGGTGCAGGGCGATGGTGTTGGGACACCTATTGAGAAGATACTAAGTCTAGACCCTGGGTCTCTGTTCTTTCAACCTTGTGGCCCCCAGGAGCCTGAACAGTAACCAGAGAGGCTTTGAGTACTGTGCAGGGGACGGGACTTCTATTTATAGGCAGTAGGGTGTGCTGCACATAACTTCCCGCCTCCATCTAGTCATTGCCTCCATTCTCTGTCTCTGTCTCTATTCTCAATCTCCTTTTGTCACTATCTTACCTTCAGTGTACAGATTTCCCTTTTATGAGCCCAGTCTCATCTAGGATGAATTTATTTCATCTGACATTTGCAAAATTCCTATTTCAAAATAAGATCAGATTCGCTGATGGCAGGGCATGGAGTTGAATGTATCTTTTAGAAGAATACAACCCTGGGGCATAGGTTGCTATCGTGCCTGGCACATACTTACCTGACAAGTGGTGTCTTAAACAAGAGCAGAGAGGGGAAGCTGAGAGAGATCAGGTGGGCAAAGTTTTCATCTGTGTACCCACACTTACATAGGTGTGTGTGTGTGTGTGTGTGTGCGTGCGCGCGGGGACACACACACACACACACACACACACACACACACACACACGTGCACCAGGGCAATTACATACATACATAGGAAGCAAAGCACCAGCCATGGCGTTATACTCAAAAGGTCTGGCTCAAGTGACTAGGAACCTGAACTTACAGGCCCAGGACACAATATCAACTTCCTCTGTCAAAGAGCCATCAAAGTCAAATCTTTGCTCCTCAAAAATTGCCTTGGGAATGTTCTGCAAGGCCAGCACTGACATCGTGTGCAGATGCTCAGAGAGCCTTGGACTTCCAAGGCCACCCAAATGTACAACTTTGGCTTGACGGAGGAGGTGTGTGTGGGGTCCAGCTGGCATAGCCTCTTGTGGGGTCAGGAAACCTCAGTAAAGATTATGATAACCACCTCAAGTCAAAGAAAGGAGTGGGTCAGAGGGGTCTGCCCCTCCCCACCCTCCTTGGACATCTGGACTCAGTCTGGCCCAAGCGAAACCCCTTTGCCTACTGTTGCCCTCTGGAGTCCTTCTGGTTTAGGAAGGTGGGTTAGAATAAACAGGCTTGTCTCCCTCTGGTTCCTGCTCCACTCAGAACCTTCTAGCTTCTGCCACAGGGCGGAGAGCTGAGATCACTGGGTGAGCAGAGTTCATCTGTACTGCGTTGACCTGTGTGCGTCGTCAGGAACATGACATGCTTCAGGGATTAGGACGCAGGTTAGCACTGATAAGGCTCATGGAACCGGTGACATGACCCACAGGGCCACTCCCTCTGCCCAAGTCTAGACGCTCTTTCTCCCTAGATTATCCTAGGACTCCATACCTGTCAAGGACTGGAAAAGTCCCTGCTGCCCTCTCCTGTGGGATAGATAGTCCAGTCTTCCCTAGTCTGGCTGCCTGAGTTGGGCAGCTTCAGGCACCTTTCTTTTGATAGCGGCTCCCTAGCTCTGCCACCCCTGGACTGTGTAGTGTGGGATGGAAGCCACCAACAAGCCTTAGCCTGGAGTTGACAGTGGTTAAAGAGGTTGAAAAGTTCAGGCATACAGAGCGAGGTTGAGAACAAGGTGGGGAGGGCCAGGGGGCAGCAAAAGTTCTAGTGGTCAGCAAGGGCTTCATAGACGAGCAGGTGCTGGGATGGGGAAGTAAGGGGAAGGAAAAGCATGAGGTGGGCACACCAAGCTGGAGGTAAGAAAGATCTAGTTCCAGGACAGGCTCCAAAGCCGCAGAAACCTTGTCTCAAACCAAAAAAAAAAAAAAAAAAAAAAAAGAAAGAAAGAAAGATGGAAGCCAGAAAGGGTGACAGGAGCAGGGCCCCAGGTAGGAATTTCTTGGTTGGATTTAAGGGACAGAAAAGTGAGGGACTGTCAATAAAGTGTCTAGGCTTTGCAGATTCCTATGGGGAAGTAGCTTCTAGAAGGCAGGCGTCACTAGTCTGCTGTAAGCTGTGGAGAGGCTGCGTAGTTTGGTCCTGCTGAGATATGGTCACTGATCTCTAGCACCTCAGGTGGGGAGAGATGCACCTGCTGAATAAGGAACCCTGGGACCACACAGAGATGTGTATCTAAATGAGCCCCGGGTAAGGTGCTGGGGGAGGCTGGCCATGCACTAGGGCTTCTGGGAGTTTTGTTTTGTTTTGTTTTGAAGCGCTAGGAACCAGGTTGTCAAGTACATGGGACAAGTGTTCTACCGTTGAGCTAGGTCCCAGCCCTCAAGTACTTCTGGAGACCTTTGACCCCACTAGACCTCGCTAGAGCTCTTAGTCCTGTGCTCAGCTGTGTGAGAAACAGAGCACACTTGGCTGTCTCTCCGCCCACATCCCTAAACAATCCCCACACACATGGCTTGCTCACAACTCCTGCCAAAAGCCACAAAAATAAAACCAGCTCATCTTTCTTCAGAACTTGTGAATTATATAACACACTAACTCACTTGACCACAGAAGGCTCTAGAACACCCAATAAACATTTAGTCACAGGGAAAAATGCCAGTTCAGAATGTTGTTTGTGTTCGCTGGCTCCCATAGTGTACCTGGCACTGAGTAGCCACTCAGTTACTCTTTGAAAAAAAAAAAGCTTCAGTTCTTTTCATGGTGACTGTGAGAGGTCTTGGGTTAAGTACATATCATTTGACCTTTCCCCAGGCTCAGGAGCCAAGGGACTTGGCTATAGAGCTGCATACATAGATTCTCTAGACTATCTGTGGAGGTTGAGCATCTGGGGCGATCAAGGAACAAGAAAGACACCAGAGAGAGCCACTACCTTGCCTTTCCCAGAACAACAGCCACCTATGGGTGCTCAGAGTGCCCACGCTGCCGGAGTCCATTGCCAGGTCACAAGGCAGCTTCTCTTGAAGGCCTTTTTCCTTTTGTTTCTAGAGACGGATTCTCTGAGCTCAGGTGACATTACTTACAGAGGTTTTAGGTGGGTGCTGGGAGGTCATCCCACAAGCCCTCTGCTTGCAAGCTGGGGAGTCACTCCTCCAGCTCTGTAGACAACTGAACACTAGATCTGCCTCAGGGAGCCCAGGATCCTCCTTGCTTCCAGGATACCTTTCAGGGATCTTCATTAACAACAGGTTTTGGACAAAGAGATTGGAGTTGAGACTTAGAGAATGCCAGAGTAGCCAAAGAATTGGAGGTGTCCCTACCACAGGAGCTAGAAGAGACTAGAACTGGCCCCCTTCACATTCCCATTGGCAAATGGAGAAATTGGGACCCAGAAAGAAAGGGGCTGTTAGGGTCCATCCCAGAGTCCATATTCTGGTCAGTGTGTACTTTTTTGGGAGTGTTGAGGGCCATTAGGGCAGCTCTGACAGCGGACTACTGAGGAGGTAACAGGGACAACAGAAAGGCCTCATGATTCCCCTGAATTCACTGGGAGTGCAGGTGACAACATATCCCAGCAGCCCTTGCGGGGGTGGGGGAGGACAACATGGCAGAGGTGAAGCAGTGCGAGGCTGTGACCATGTTCACCTCAGCTCCCATGTGTATGTATGATGACATCCCACATACAGCACACTATTGCTATCAATCCTGGGGCTGTCACTCATAACAATGTGACATCATGGCTGCCTAAGGCACTGGTATTTGTGGTGTTGTCTCTATAACCAGGAGCTTGAGAATATGGCCATATGTGATGGATGTTTGTATGTTTGTGTCTTTGAGTAGTCGTGGCCTGAAACTGTGCATGTATTTGCGGACTGTCTAGTATTGTGCTTGTGAATGTAATCAGCAGGTTATCCTAAAAGGAAATTGACCATAAGATCTTTCACACTCAAATGGTCACTTCAGAGCTGGCCAGCAATTTTCTGCCTGCTAAGATATAGGCAGACTGTGGGAAAACTGTTTTCAAAATAGTTACCCATTATGAAGGGAATTATATAATACACCAGCTTATCTGACCACAGAACACCCAGCCTTCTAGTCATAGGGAAAAAAAAAAAATGCCACTTCAGAGCATTGTGTTTGTGCCCTCTGGCGCCCGTACTGCTCCTGGTGCTTGGTGACCACTCAGTGCCCCAGTTGCTCCATGGGGACCCTGTATAGTAGTCATAGTCATTACCTCATAGACCGACCAATAGGGTATGGAAGAAGGGCCTAGAGGGAGTACTGGGGCCTAAGATGATTTGCCACATAAAAAAAGAAAGGAAAAAAAAAAAGGAAAGCCAGGCAGAGGTGGCACACACCTTTAACCCCAGCACTCAGGAAGCAGAGTCAGGTGAATCTCCGTGAGTTCCAGGCCAGCCTGGTCGACAGGGTGAGTTTCAAGACAGCCAGGGCTACCCAGAGAAACCCTGTCTTGAAAAACAAAAACAAAAAAAGACTTTCCACGTGTGCTGTGGTCAGCCTCAGGTCTACCTGAGTCAGTTCCAAGGGTTCCATTGACTTCATATTCACAGTTTGCTGAACCGGCTGAGAAGCAGAGCAGGCCTTCCCAGGGTCAGAGTAGCAAAAGGTGCTGTTTGTATGACCTTATCTATACTGGTGGCAGGGTATCCAGCCTGGTCACTTACAGAGCTCACCAGGGCAAGCCCTCAAGGGTGTCAGAGCAGCTGGGTGCCCTGAGGATAACCTCACTGAATGTTCCCCAGGGTCGCTTCAGGCTCGTTGCTGACCTGTCATCAGCATATAGCTTTCCACATCGACTTCTTAGCTGACACAATATGCCCCCAAACCAACAGACGACCCCTTTTCTGGGGCCTAGGGACTCAACGCCAAATTCATTTACACATATAATCCTCATCCAGTTATGTAGTGCATTCATTCATGCATTCATTTATTCATTCAACAAGTACTCGTTGCATACCCTGGGGTGGGGAGCACCAGCTTGTTGCCCTCCAAACCCCTAAGTCAGGGTGATGAAAGCACAACTCAGCAGACATCTGTGTGGGAGGCTAAGCAAAGAGGAACCTGGGGCTCAGTGGGCTTGTGGCAGTTAGCTGGGGGTAAGAACAGAGCTTGTGTCACAACCAGTCACTGCATCAAGCCGGATGGACCTGGAGGTTGGGTAAATGCATGGCAGTGCCCTCCTGCTAACAGGTCCCCCAGGCTGGCTCTAACATAGTTACCCTCCTGAGCCCCAAGGCCTGCTTTGCCCGAGGTTGAACCCCAAGGCTGTCTTCTCACCCCGAGGAACATGACCCTCTCTTGGCTGCACTCTGTGATGGAACTAAGTTATTTCTGCGGGTGATGAAGTTACTTCTGTGGTAGGCTAGAAGCTGAAGGGCCCCGGCCCATTCCACTAGGCCCACTTTCCTACCCCCATCTTGTCTTTTTTGAGTATCCTATAACTCCTGAGGTGACCTCAGACCTTCTCACCCTTTCCCTTCTTTGCCCCGTCCCCAGGGGCTGCTGTCACCATGCCTCCCACCTCCCATGGCTCTGAAGAGAACCCACAAGAATGGAGTGACCAGAATGGGACCCCTCCCTGTGACTCCCCACAGGTCAGTGCAGACAGCTTCTACCAGCACGCTCTAACTGAGAGACCGCAGCATTTTCTTAACAATTCATTTCCAAACAGGGCATCACTGCACACCACCTAAGGGTGCCTCCACAATGAGAAGTTATCATCCAGGAGCTGGTGAGAGAGGGCTTAATGGTTATAGACACTTGCTGATCCCGCAGAGGATCTAGGTTTCGTTCCCAGAATCCACATGAAGGCTTACAACCACCTTTAACTCCAGTTCCAGGGCATCTGGTACCTTCTTTCAGCCTCCGAGGGCACCAGGCATACACAAGGTGCATACACATGCATGCAGGCATTCATAAATACACATAAGATAAAGTAAACTTAAAAAAAAAAAAAAGCAGTCATCTTCATCCTGGGAATGTAGCTCAGTTGCTAGGCAGCCTGATTATCGTGTATAGGCCCTGAGTTCAAACCCTGGCACTGCATAAATCAGCATTTAAGTAGGGGCAGGAAGACCAGGCGTTCAAGGTCATCCTTAACTACCCAGGGAACTTTAACTACCTAAGAAATCCTGTCTCAAAAACAGAAAATTAGCATCCAAATATTAGCAGTAGTGGGGTTTGTCTTGATAATCTATGGTAATAGCATCTCAATCACTATTTCTTAGGGTTTTTTTTTTTATACTACTATTGTGTGTGTGCACGATATAGGTGTGCAGGCACATGCTGGTTCTCTCCTTCCACGTGGACGTGGGTTCTGAGCATCGTGTCAGTGAGTTTTCACGGCAAGTGCTTTTACCCACTGAACTGTTGTGCCTTCCTCCTACACTAGTCCAGAAGTACTTGTGTCCATTTGTTCTCTGTGGCGCCCAAGCCCCATGATCCTTAGTACCCTGATACGGCTCAGATCTATAAAACAGAAGGAATATCGAGGAGGAGCTGGGGGAGGACTGAGGATGAGAAATGAAGCTAGAGGAGCTGGCAGAAGAAGTGTGCCTTGCTACCCCCAGGAGCACCAGACTCCAGGACTGAGGGCTTAGAGGACCAGGCTCCTCCACTACGTCACCCATGAGGGTCCCAAAGGCGGCTGTGATGCAGGTCCCAGGTCTGTCTTTCAAAGACCTTAGCTCCCTAGGGTTGCAGGGCCACGGGCAAGGCTTTCTAGCTGTCCCTGCTCCTTTGTTTACCCCGTGCACTATCTCAAAGCCACAAGACAGTTCTGGAGCAATTAAGTGTTGGCATGCCACAACCCCAGCTGCTCTTGCACAAGAATCTGTTAATTCAGTATCAGGAGTCCTAGTAGGGTTTCTGGTCTTACTTCCCCCACCAGTGCCTGAGGGCTTTAATTAAACCCAAAGGGAACTCCTGGAAAGAGAGCGCCCATAGTGAGCCCCTGGGGTAGCTTGTGAGGAGGTGGGTGACTTAGGGCTGGAAGCCTGACTCCAGCTCTCTGAGGCTTTAGCAGTGTCACTTTTCCAGGCCTCACTTTTCTCACCTGTAGCCAACAACTGACACTTCCTGCCTGCTGCTCCCAGGTACAGTTGACTCCAGAAAGGCATTGTCCCTTTCACTGAGCTGTCACGCCAATCTTGTGTAAAGAAAGAACCTGTCAGGGTTCTCCTGAGAAATGGAACTGGTAGGATGCCTGCCGTGGGAAAGAAAATGACTAACAAGTATGAAATCTGGAGAAGAGTGGGGGGGGCTCCACACTCCAGCCAGACTTCGCCTCCCAGTGTAACACAAGGCCTACTCCAGGAAATCTGTTTGCTCTGGAAGCCTTCGGCTGACTGATGGAGGCCCACCCTCCTTCTCCAGAATAATCACCTTCATTTAAAATCAGCTCTTCGCAGGTGTTAGTCACAGCAACATCTAGTGTTTAAACAGTGGACCCCGTGGCCAAGCAAAGGTGCAACATTTGACCATCACAGAATTATCACTCACTTTTTGTGTATGAGGAAAGTGAAGCCCGGGTCCTTTGCTGACTTCTGGAGGAGGGAATATAGGATGTGGACACTGAATGGGCACTTGTAAGAATCAGGCTTAAAACACTCATGCTAGGCAGGGTGGTGCATGCCTTTAATCCCTGCACAAGGGAGACAGAGGCAGGCAAATCTCTGTGAGTTTGAGCCAGCCTGGTCTACAGATCTAGTTCTAGGATAGCCAGGGCTATATGGAGAAGCTGTCTTGAAACACACACACTCACACACACACACACACACACACACACACACACACACACACACACACACACACACACACCTGCCTGGCTTTCTCATGACTGTGACAGATAGTGGCTGTTACCCTTCGATTGTCAGCATGCAGAAGGGATGGAGTTGTTGTTGGACCTGGCAGGGGCAGAAAGAACAGGATCCAGCTTTCTGTTACTAGAGGAAAAGTCTGTGGTGTGGGGCAGAAGAGCCTGTCTCCTTCCAGGGGTCTCCCAAAGTGGGAAGAAGCTCAGAGCCCTGACCATGCCCACATGAGGGGGAATAGCTGATGGCCCTGAGTGTGCTTGTTTAGAAGGAGTCCTGCCTCCTACCCCCTGCTCCCCTGCCCCCTGCCTCCTGCCCCCTGCCCCCTGCCATCCTGCCATCCTGCCCCCTGCCCCCTGCCCCCTGCCATCCTGCCCCCTGGCATCCTGCCCCCTGCCCCCTGCCCCCTGCCATCCTGCCCCCTGCCCTCTGCCCCCTGCCTCCTGCCCCCTGCCCCTGCCATCCTGCCATCCTGCCCCCTGCCCCCTGCCCCTGCCATCCTGCCCCCTGCCCTGTGCCCCCTGCCATCCTGCCCCGTGCCCCCTGCCATCCTGCCATCCTGCCCCCTGCCCCCTGCCATCCTGCCATCCTGCCCCTGCCTCCTGCCCCCTGCCTCCTGCTCCCTGCCTCCTGCCCCCTGCCCCCTGCCATCCTTCCATCCTGCCCCCTGCCTCCTGCTCCCTGCCTCCTGCCCCCTGCCCCCTGCCATCCTGCCATCCTGCCCCCTGCCCCCTGCCCTCTGGCCCCTGCCTCCTGCCTTGCGCCTCCTGCCATCCTGAGTGGCTGTGGAATGGTCCTGGGACTGCAATTGGACAAGTCGTCCAGGATACAGAAACACCTCCACTGAGCCCTGAGACCCTCACTGCAGCCACAGCCTGCTTCCTTGAAGTTTTTCTCTAGGTTTGAAACACTGGTCTTGAAGGCAAATGCCAACAGTCAGCCATACTTCCTTCTTGCTGGCCGTGTACAAGTTACCTATCCTGGGGTCTGTCCCATATAGGGATTAACTGTGGCTGTCCTGCTCAGTTGCTTCAGGGGGAACCCGAAGTTGGCAACAGTCACAGCGTATGGCCAAACGCTTGAACATATTTGCTAACTGCATTTTTAGCAACTGCCCCAAACTGTCCTCCCTGGCCATGTACACCCAGATCTACTGCCCCTCCTTCCCCCCCCCCAGACAGGGTCTCAGACGGCCCTGACTGGTCTGAACTCACAGAGATCTGTCCCCTCTGCCTCCTGAGTGCTGGGATTAAAGACATTTGCCATCACAGGGCAGCCTTTGCTCTCTGTCTTAGTTTCTGTCTTCCTTTTGTTCCAGGGTCCCTCTCTCTTGTCAGAAAGAATGCTAGCTCAGGGCTGATGAGATGGCTCAGCAGGTAAGGGTGCTCGCCACCAAGCCTGATGACCTGAGTTCAATCTGCAGCGTCCACATGGTGGGAACTTTGTGAAAGTTGTCCTCTCATAGCCACGTGTGTGCCACGGTGTGTGTATGCCTCATGTGTACTGTGGTATGTGTATGCCTCCCTCTAAAATAAAGAAATGCTAAAAAAAAAAGTACCTTAAGAATTCCTGTATAACTGGCAGCATTTGCTGTGGAGGATGCCCATACAGAGACAAGATTCCTTTTACACAAATATATTTTAAATAAGAATGCTGAGACAGCAATGAATCATGCTAAGGCCTAGATGGATCTATACATATTCTTTATTTGCCAGCTGTAAATCTGCTATTTTCTAGAAACATCACAAGAAATTTCCATTTATAGTAAAAGATGGGTCCTCACACCCTTGTGAATCTCTTGTCACTCACTGCTTTTGTCTTATTAGATTGTAGTCCTGTCCTAAACACCTCTAATTCCACTCTATACTTTCATGTATCAAAGGAGAGGATGGCATCCGGTGTGGTGCTGTATTCCTTTGAACTCAGGATTCAGCAGAGGCAGATGGGTCTTGGCGAGTTCAAGACCAGCCTAGTCAACATAGTGAGTTCTAGGCCAGCCAGGGCTACACAGTGAGATCCTGTCCCCAAAAAGAAGAGAGCCTAGTATAATGGTGTACACCTTTAATCCCAGCACTTGGGAGGCTGAGGCAGGTGGATAGCCAACTTGCTCTACGTAGAGATTTCCAGGACAGCCAAAGCTATAGAGAGCTTGGTAAAAAACCAAGGTTGGGGGGGGGGTTGCGGGGAGAAGAGGAGGAGAAGAAGAAATTAACAATATGAAGATGGCAAGGAAAGCAGAAGTTTCTTAGCAACCATTTGAGAGGGGCCTTTAGGAGCTCCCAAGTCATGTATGTGGCTTTTACTAAGAGGGTTAGACATTACTGCTGAGATGGGGTTTCTTGTGGCTTTGGAGGCTGTCCTAGAACTAGCTCTTGTAGATCAGGCTGGTCACAAACTCACAGAGGTCCACCTGCCTCGGCCTTGGGAGTGCTGGGACTAAAGGCATGCGCCACCACTGACCGCTAGGCTGCTTGGGTATATCTGGATATCTGGTCTTCCCCCAAACACTTCTTTGTCTACTGACCCTCTACTTAAAGCTATGTTAAAACAACAAAGAAAACAATGTTAAACTTTCTCCCTAATCTAATTTTGCTTCACACTGGCTCATCTTAAAATTCTTTTCTTGCACAAAGCAAAGTCATGACTTTTTCTCCCAGGAAGTAGAGGTCTCCGAAAGAACTCAGGCTGCTGCCGGCATCAGCATGGATATTACTAACTATGGAAATCTGGCTTCAGCTGGTTGGGACTGCCACTTTCCCATCGGTGACACACATCTATCTTCCGCCTTTGTCGGACTGGCCCAAGCTTGTCTGGTGTCCTTCATGTTCCCCTTCCTCATGAGGCCTCCCAACCTTCACTAAATCCTTGGCCACTCCTACCTCTTCTCCCCTCTTCTCCCCTCTTCTCCCCCACCACCCTGGCCCAGGCCCAGCCTTTTCCTGCAATCTGCCTCCCCAACGGCTCAGTAGGCCATCAGCCAAGGTGAGAAGAGATATCAAAGGCAGCTTGTGGCTGGATCCCGAGGGGAAGATGGCCAGTAGGACAGAGGCTTGGCCTGAGCACCTGCCCATCAAAAATCCCTGGTTGATGTATGTTGTCATGGATCAGAACAGAAAACAGCTTCACAAAAGAAGCCTATAAGGGGCTGGAGAAATGGCTTAGCAGGTAAAGGCACTTACTGCCAGGGGACAAATCACAATCACAGACACAGACACAGACACACCACACACACACACACACACACACACACACACACACACACACACACCATGGCAAAACTAAAGAAAACCAGTCCTGGTGGTGCATGCCTTTAATCCCTGTACTTGGGAAGCAGAGGCAGAGGCAGGCAAATTTCTGTGAGTTCAAGGTCAGCCTGTAAAGCAAGTTCTAGGTCAGCCAAGACTACAAAGCAAAACCTTGTCTCAAAAACAAACAAACAAACAAAAGACCTTTAACTGGTGAAAACATGAATCTAGATAGCAAGTGTCACTTTCTGGATTACCTTGAGGACAGTGTGACCCCTGTATTTTTTCAAGGATGACTTAGAAATAGAAACAACATTAACAAATTTAACAATTTCTTTGGCTGACTGGCACCTCTACACCCCGACAATGAAACTGATGCTATCTTGAAGTCATCTCTTTTGACACAGATTTGATTGCAATAGAGGCATACATTTTGTAAATTACTGCTTTTTTTTTTTTTTTTTTTTTTTGAGACAGAGTCTCTCTGTGTAGCCCTGACTGTCCTAGAACTTGCTCTGTAGATCAGTCTGGCCTGGAACTCAGCGATCCGATTTGCTTCTCTCTGCCTCCCAAATGCTGGGATTAAAGACATGCACCACCACTGCCCAACTGTAAGTCACATGTTTCAATTAATCTACCGTGTGTTTGAATGCATGTATGCGGAGGTCAGAGAACAACTTGAAGACGTAGGCTCTCCCCTTCTGCCGTGTGGACTCTAGGGACTGAACTCAAATGGTCAGGCTCGGCAGCAAGCGCCTTAACCCACTGAGCCATCTGGTTAGCCTGACGTTGCTTTTTAAGCAAAACCAAACAAACAACATGTTATGCAGTTTCTCTAAAAATAAACTAAAACAAAGCATGAAAACAACAACAAAATGACAACAAAGGGCAACCTGAGCCAAGCAGATATCTAGGCCATAATTTGTTTTGTATGTCTGGGGATCTCTGGAACCTTCTGGGTGTCTCCTGATCTCTAGAATAGGGTTGGAGGTAGACCGCCTCGGAGAACTCCAATGAAGACCTGCATCTGGAAGCATAACAGCCTCGTTCTGCTGTGGAATCCACCAGAGAAGACTGCTCCGACCTAGGTTTCAGACAATAGAAGGTCTTCATTTGCTGGCTGACAACTACACTGGGTGTTTGGGATCCCAGTGTAGCACGAGCCTTTCTCAGGGGGAGCTTTAAAGCACAAAAATCATGTCCCTGGGTGGACATACTTCAGTTAGCAAGAACAGTTAGCCAGAAGAGGAATTACAGAAGCCAAAAGGCAAGGTTAGTCCACTTAGAGACTTCCCCAGAAATATGCACTTTAATGGGTTAGACCTTCATTTTAGCTTTGGCAAGTGGTGGTATCTATGTGCTGAGTTTTACAGTATGAATGGTGCTTCCATCATGGAGACAGTTATGCTAAGGTCTAGGGGCCTACAAAGGTCTGCAGCCCTGTTACAGCTCCCCTCCATCCAGAGTCCCCAATCCTACTCTCAACTTCGTGGACAGAAGTCAGGGTCTACTCTGCTCCCCCTGCCTCAGGTCAACCAGCACCTGAAATCATTCCAAAGGCAGGGACAAAGCAAAGTAGGTACCTCCGTCTTTCTCGTTAGCCCCTACATCCCATCTCACACAGTGGCTCCTAAGCCCTGTCACTGTAAACCCTCCAGGGCACAGCTGGGCTGCCAGGTCGTCCTCATCTACTTGTACATGTGGGAACCAGTACAAAATGTCCCTCTGGTCCAAAGCAAAGCAAGCAGCAGCCCCCTGGGCTGGAAGGCTTTGTTTTCGCTTTAGTTTTGCATTGCTGGGAATTGAATCCAGGACAGTGAGCATGCTAGGTAGCAGTGATCCCAACTACCAGGGTCTCCTTGAGGGGAAACTGAGGCTAAGAGAGTGGTAATCAATAAGATTGGTTAAGGAGCTTATCATGGAGGGGTGCTGCTGAAAATAGCTTTGGGGCTCAGAGCAAGGAGTGGGGGATTCCTGGGCAAGGGTTGACATTTTCCTTTGGCCTTGACCACTGGCTGGGTGCTATGTGCAGCAGTCCTTGACCATGACAGTGACGCAGATGGGCTGAGACAAAGTAAGGTCTCCACGTCATTCCTAGCATGAGGGCTGACCTTGTTTGAACTCCAGCAGTTTAGACACCCCTGCTCAGGGCCAGAGCAGTGGATAAGAGGAGTTTATACTGCAGCTCAGGCGGGGTGGTGGGAGGAGGGAAAAGGGTTTGATGGGGAGAGAGAGGGGAGGGGAGGATCCTTGGGGGAGGCAGGACTTGGACTGGAGGCAGCAACCCAGGAGAGAATGGCTGCTGGACCAGCACAGAACTCACTTAGGCACAAAGTAATGCAGGCGAGGTCACTACTTCACAAAGATGGAAGCTGAGGGCATGGAGTAGCTGCTCAGAAGTTGGAATGTAGCAGTATTAGGTCTTAAGCACAAACCTCGGGAGTGGCACATCCCAATACGTGGTCCTAAAGAGACCCACTACCCTCAGTACCAGAAAGGGGGGGTGGGGGAGGCTGTTCAAAATAGATTTCTGGTTGAAAAATCGTAGAGTGTAGCCGAGAGCCCTGCATTTTGGGCAGAACCTTGGTAATGATTCTTTGGGTTCTGACACTGTGGTTCATTTGAGGCTCCCTGCTCTACCTCCTGCTCCTGTTCCTGGCTGTTGTATACAAGTGGCCAAGCTATTCAGGCTGACTCACACGCCATGGTCTCCTCCCACAGGCCTGGGACTCTCCACTCCTATTTTTACCCAGAATTCTCCCAGCACCACTTAGACCCACCCTTCCAGCCAGCGCCTACTTATCTTCAGGAAGGCTTCCTAGTGGCTGGAATCTCCCTTCCTCCTGTTGAAGTAATAGTTCCTCTATATGGGATTGTTTACAACATCCTATTTCACTTTCCTTGTGGGTGGGCCTCCTAGCCCCCTGACACGGCACCCCTTCATTAAACAGGAAATTCCCAGAGAGCCTCTGCAGTCATGACTTCACCATGAGGAGCTGGGAAAGATTTGCAAATGAGGAAATCAAGCCTTGGCTGCGAAGCCAAAGCCAGCTGAGATTCATCGCTGAATTTAGAACTCATATCTGTTCCAACATCGTTTGCTCTGCTTCTGCTTTGCTACTCATCACCCAAACAGCTCCCAAGACAGCCGAGCATTATGATCCCATTGCCCAGATAAAGAAAAGTGAGGCCCAGAGTAAATGCAGTCACTCAGCACCAGGTCCTAGCTTTTGAGTTCAAGTGCTGGCCTTCTCTCTCTTTTCTCTGACAGATAGGTGCTACCCCTTAGAGAGATGTAGCTAGGACTTGGACAACGAGACCAGAGCCCTTGTCCTGGTATGTTCCCAGTGCCACTCTGGACTCAAACGCATCCTCCGCAGTCACAGATTCCCTGTGCCAGTCTTAGCTAACTAGGGACTCAGAGGGAATCAGGAAGTAGCTGGGCACACCTCCATCTTTATCATTCTGGACTTTGTTCTGCTTATTGATGGCCAGCTGGGAAAGAAGCAACTAGAATGATTCTTTCCCCAATTGCAGGACAGCTCTTGGCCTGGCACAGGTCCAGCCTAACCTGGTCTGGGGCAAGCTGAGAAGGGTGTGGAATAAGGAAGCCAGGTTGGTGTTCCTAAGAGACTGCCAAGCCCTACCTCTCAGGTGAGGTCTCAGGAGCCTCAAAGGAGGTAGAACTCGGCTCTGAACTCTAGGTGAACAACTGGCAGGCCTCCATCTTAGGCTTAAAACCTATCTTATAGTAAAGACAAACTAGGTTCATTCCTGCTTATGATTAAACCTGTTTCTCAAGGGCTGGGCTGTGTCCCACCTGTAACCCTAAATACCAATGGTTCTGCACTGCTTCCTGTCTCAGGAAATGGCAACCATATTTTTGTTTCAAAAAGTTTTGACCATCTTGCAACCCTTTGTTTCAAAAGGTTGTTGTGACTACCTATTGTTATGACTACCTTGCAATCATGCCTTTGTTTCAAGAGGTCCTTATGACTAACTTGCTATGCTTATGTTCTGCTCCGGTAACCTCACCTGTCTTGCCTGCCAAATTCCCCATTTAGAAACCCCCTACCCCTGAGCTATAAAAACCTTGTGTTCCTCACATCCAATGCTGAACTCTCAAACTCTGCCTTAGGGAGAGGCAATCCCTGTAAATGAATTTTTTAAAAAAGCTTGCTTTAATTAATTGATTGCTTTAGTTAAATTGGCCATGATGATTTAGGTTGGTGTACTCCTTCCTCCATCTTTGGAATTAACACAGGATGGAGTACCAAGCCATTGAATTGATGTGCATCACGACCAGCGAGGACTTTGGACAATGTAAAATAAAAACAGGGCTAATTAAGTGTTATGGCACATTATGTAACACCAGCATTTGATACAGAAGCAGGAGAGTCTGGGAAAGTTTGGTCCACACCCTGACTCACGAAAACAAAACAAAACAAAAAACAGGTTCTGGGATGTAGCTCAATTAACAGAGTTTTTGCCACAAGACCCTAGGTTCAATTCTCAGTGCTATACACTCCAGGCTAGGAGAAAAGCCCTGTCATTGCCACAAACAAAACTAAGCTCTTAGTTGATCAGATTTTTCTTAACCCTTTCCTCTAAGTCCCAGAAACCCTACACGGGGCGCGGGGGTCTGACGCACAGGGCTGTTCGTGGAAGGTGACAGAGGGCAAAAAGGGACTTGTTCGCCCACTGCCTTGCCCTCTTGGTCCTGGAAACCTAGGCCCAAGTCACAGTGAGCCCGCTGGAGCAGAGCCCGCACGGAGAGACATGCCACCCTGCCCTGCCCTGCCCTGTCGATTCGGGCGCGCGTGCGCCGTCAGGCCGCGCCCACAGCGCATGCGCAGCGGCCACTCCGGCTCTATATTAGGGCCACAGCAGTTGGTTGCACTCCCGAAGCTGCTGTAGTGGACAAGGGCATTGGTCCTCTTAGCGCCCTCCGCTCGAGTGCCCACTGCCGTCCCGTCGAGAGCCCGCGCAGGTAAGGGCCGCGCTCGGTGGTCGCGGGAGGCCGGCGCGCCCCGCCACCGCGGCCACACGCCCCATCCCCCTCCGGCTCAGCGGCCACCACCACCACCACCACCCTCTGTACCTCTTAGGCCACCTCAGAGGCCCCTTTCCGTCCCCTCCTGACATTCGGCATTTGACAGGCGGCTTCATAATCTCCTCTCTGCCCTTGCCTTTCTCGAGCTTGCGACCCCGGGCAAGCTCTGACTCACCGCTGACCCCCTTCCACCAGCCCGACTCTCAGGGCTGGCTACCCTTGCTCCTGTCCGCGTCAGCCCTGACCCTACCCTTCTTTCTACCTCCTTTCCCGGTTCCAGCTCTAGAGGCATGACCTTGTCTCGGGAATTCAGGGCTGGTGTAGACTCTTCTTCCTTCCCCGGGTTGCTAGGATCCCCGGGAGCCCTCCCTGGATAGGTGACAGTGACATCTTCCCTAGCTTCACTGTTGTCCCTGGATGTGTGCTGAGGTGTCTTACCAACACTGCACATCCTTCCAGGAGCCTCTGGCCTCCCACACCTATTCAGCATTGTCCTTCATCCCTTTCATCCTCTTGGTTGTTAATTACTCTGGTGAAGTTGCTTTTCGGGGTTGGGGGAGGCTTTTATGTAGAGGTGGAGAATGAAGTTGGTGACTCCTTTACAGTCCCAAGCCGGTGCTGTCGTTAATTTTGTTTGGTTTGGTTTTGAGTGAGACATATATCTGGGGCACCCTTGACATCTCTCACCATGGATTCTTCTACAGGAACCAGCACCTTTGCAGACATGGAGACTGTGGTTCGACGATGCCCATTCTTATCTCGAGTCCCTCAGGCCTTTCTGCAGAAGGCAGGAAAATCTCTCTTGTTCTACGCCCAGAACTGTCCCAAGATGATGGAAGTTGGGGCCAAGCCAGCGCCTCGAACCCTGTCCACTTCAGCAGTACACTGCCAGCAGATCAAAGAAACCCCTCCAGCCAATGAGAGTAAGTAGGGCTAGCAGTCAGGAACACTTCCTGGGTGGTAAGGGTCATTCGAGGGAGCGATCAGCATTGTGTATGGGTGGGGGAGGGGGGTGTCTTGTTTAAATTGTTCCTCTGACTCCTGAATTAGGAGTTTTTCTTGCTCCTGGATTTAAAAGTGAAACAATGCAGGCTTCTGGATTACATGTCAGGTCTGCTGGGTTCTAATTGTTTCCTCATTATCTGGTAGGAACAGTCACTTAACAACCTTTTCCTCAGTAAAGGTTTGGCCTTTGACTTTGATTTTAAAATCTGTTTAGTCTTTTGAGGCAAGGTCTCACTTTGTATCATTTGCAACCCTGGAACTCACTCACTATGTAGCCTGGGCTGGCCACAAAGTCTTGACGCTGTCTCTGCCTAGCTACTGCTGCCAGGTTTCGTTTTTATTTTTTAAAAGATTTGTTGATTTTATTTTATGTGTATGAGTGTTCCGTTGCACCACATGTATGCCTGGTGCCCATAGAGGCCAGAAGAGGGGGCCAGATCCCCTGGAAAGCTACAGATGGTTGTGAAATATCATTGCTGTGCTGGAAATTGAACCCGAGTCCTCTAGAATAGCAACAGTGCTCTTAACCACTGAGCCATCTTTTTGTTTGGTTTGGTTATTTTTCACTTTAAGCAAATAACATAAAATTCACCATTTTAGTTTTTTATTTTTTTCTGTCAGAGTCTCATAATATAACCCAAATTGCCCTCCTACTTGTAGCAATCCTCCTGCCTCAGCCTGTTAAGTGATAGGATTATAAGCATGTACTACTACAGTGTCCATTTAATCATTTAAGTGTCAGTAGTATTACATTCATTCCAGTTGTTCTACCACCATCCAGTTCCAGAACTTTCTTCATCTTCCCAAACTAAAAGCTCCCATATTCCTTCCCCCAGTGCCTGGCAACCACCACTCTTCCTGTCTGTCTGTCTGTCCAGTTTCACTGCTCTAGGTGTATTAGTGATTGTCAGGGCATGCATCTGACACAGACCCGAATGGTCTCGGTCAGGTTCTGCCAGGAGAGGGGCTTTGCAGTGAGCGTTTCACCTTCTCCTCAGCTCCTACCTGTTTCTCCTTTCCTAAGGAGCATTTGTTCTGTAAATGGGCAGCACTTAGTCCTTCAGGGGACTTCCTGTCCAGAGTTAGCTATCTTTTCTCAGAATGTCCGTAGTGGCCATGTTTTGAGTTTAGAAGGCTCATTTTCCCTTCCATTGCCTAGGCTTTCCATAACAGAACTGCATTACTTGTAAAATTAAGTTAATTTCAAAATAACATTTCTTGACTTCCTTTATAGAAAATGTTATGGAAACTGAGTTGTAGAAAGAGCAGCTGGTGAGTCATGGGAGTATTCCAAAATCTGAAGGGAGACTTTTCTAGAAGGAAGGTGAGCACATTGCTCAAGGGATCAAGGAGTGACTGTAACTCAGAGCACAAAACCAGCCTGTTACGTTACATCAGCAGCTCTCCTTGGTGAACTTAAATGAGAAAGTAGGTGAGCTATGTGTAACCTGCGTTTTTCCAGACGTACTCATAGTTTAAACCCAGAGAGGACAATGTGAAGATCCAAGTGATAGCTCACTTTTTTTCCTGAAGTATGTTTAAAACTGGATAGGCTTTATTAGGAATCTACTTAGATTCCTAAGAAAAGAAGAGAAGATTACTGTGTGGTAGCTTCCAGTTGCTTTAGCGAGCACATCTGTCCTGAAATGAGCCGAGTATACATGGGGTAGGAGTTACTGACAGTGACCCAAGTCAAGAACTTTGGGCACCAAGTGCACACAAAATCCCAACACTTAAAGGTTGAGGAAGTCAACGATCATGGGCTGCACAGTGAGACTCTGTCTTAAAGAAACGAAAAAAGAATGTTGGGTTGTCTCAAGGTATAAGATCGTGATCTTGGATGTCTAAGGAGAGCGCCTGTGAGTTTGAGAGGGGACCATGAGCAGGTGAGAATGAATATTAGCAGAGTTTAACAAAGGTTATAGACTAGAACTATTATAAAGTTTGAGGCGATAAGACTCAGTGACTTCTTGTGCACTCAGCAAGCAGGTCTGATGTCTCATTCTTTCCATTTCCTTCCTCAGAAGAAAAAACTGCCAAAGCTGCAGTCCAGCAAGCTCCTGATGAATCCCAGCAGACTCCAGATGGCACACAGCTCCCGTCTGGACACCCGTCACTCACTACAAGCCAGGGCTCTGGGAGCAAGTGCCCTTTCCTGGCTGCACAGATGAGCCAGACAAGCAGCAATGTCTTCCGCAAGGCCAGTCTGGAGCTTCAAGAGGATGTGCAGGAAATGCATGCTGTGAGGAAAGGTAACAGTGGGAAGAGGCTATCATCTGGACTTCTGCAACCTCCACTTTATATGTGAGCTGTTACTAGGCCAGCATAGTAATAATGGGAATACCTTCCTCTTTTACTGACAAAGAGGAAGGAAGGTCATCAAACTAGACAGTTCAAACTGTATTGCAAAATGTGGGACTTGCTTTCTGGTGAAGGTGTAGGAGGTAACCAGCTTCCCAAGTCATGATCACTGTCTGGAAATAACCTGTAGTCTTGAACAGATGCCAGCATTCATTTGTGTCTTTGGTCCTTCCTACCTTTTGGTAGATAGAAGGTGGAGCACTGGTATTACTACAGTCAGTGCTAGCCTGGGACTCCCAAGGTGTGTCCTACTAATGGTCATAGGGGCAACCTGAACCTCATCTGAGCTCCTATCAGCTCCTAAAAGCCTCAGCATGCTGAGAATGGTGGCATATGCCTCTAATTCCAGTACCTGGGAGGCAGAGGCAGGAGGGTCAGTGTGAGTAAGGCCAGCCTTGTCTACAAAGCCAGTTCCAGAACAGCATCCTATCTTTAAAAAAAGAAAGAAGGGAGGAATAAAGAAAGAAAGGCTGCCTGGGAAGGAGTTTCTTTCCATGTAGGAAGTATTGGGGGGGGGGACGGGGGGGTAGTTTGTATGGAGTCCAGGAGGCATGCCAGTTCAGCTGGGGAACCTTAGTCTCTAATTTATGTCCACTAAAACTGTCTGGTAGTTGGGAAAACAAAATAGCACTGAAGCCAGATAGTGCACACCTGTAACCCAGCACTAGACATGCCAAGGCAGGTGGGTCTTGTGTTCAAAGCCAGCCTGGGCTACAACAAGATAAAGCCTAAAAGAAGTCCAGGACCAAATGCCACTATAATAAGCACACTGAAGGAAGAGACATTCCATATACTCCATTATAACTAACTTTGGTTATGATTGGCTTTTCTCATGAAGTAGGCAATAGGCTATTCTTTTGGTTTTTGTTTTGTTTTGAGACAGGATCTCACTATGTAACACATTCTGGCCTCATTTATAGAGATCTGCCTGACACTGTCTCCCTAGTGCTAGAACTCAAGCCATATACCAAGATTCCCAGACAATAAACTATTTGGGGGGGGGGGGGGATTTGACTTTAATGTTTTGCCTTCATGTATGTCTGTGCACCAAAATGTTCCTGGTGCCCAAGGAGGCCAGAAGAGGGCATCAGATCCCAGAAGTGTAGTTGCAGACAGCTGTGAGCCACTGTATGGATGCTGGGAATCAAACTCAGGTCCTCTAAGAGAGCAGCCAGCGCTCTTAGCTGATGACCTGTCTCCTCTCGCTCCCATAGGCTGTCTTTGACAGTATGCCTGGAAGGTACTGTGAACTAAGAATAAAAAGCCCATCCCTTATGCCTCTTGTTGCTTTTGTGCTAGAGGTTGCCCAAAGCTCAGTGACCCCCAGTGTGATCAACGTGAAAACTGATGGAGAGGAGCCGAGCCAACTGCTGAAGACCTTCCAGGACATCGTGCGAAAGCAAAGGCCAGAAAGGGTGTCTCATCTTCTTCAGGATAACTTGCCTAAATGTGAGTCTTCTTGTTTGTGAGTTAAATGTGTGTCAGATTAAATGTGACATTGCATGGCGAAGTGAGAAGTGTGGCCCTTGCTTGAGTGCTGTTGAGCTTAGTGGCAGTGAATGCTAGTGACCATTGGCCTTTTCTGTGTTCCGGACAGTGTACCTGACACTTGACAAGTACAGTCTTGTTTACCTCTTAGGTTCTAGGACGTCTTCCTAGCCCTGATTGTAGTGTCCTGAAATGGCCATACTGAGATTTGAACTCAGGTGTGCCCTTCCCCCCAAACCTGGTTATTCTTCTGAAAAGACTGTACTGTCTTTTTTTTTTGTTGTTTCCATTTTAGCTGTTTCCACTTTTCAGTATGATCGTTTCTTTGAGAAGAAAATTGATGAGAAAAAAAATGACCATACCTACCGAGTTTTTAAAACTGTGAACCGGAGAGCACAAATCTTCCCCATGGCAGATGACTACACGGACTCCCTCATCACCAAAAAGCAGGTGTCGGTCTGGTGCAGCAATGACTACCTAGGCATGAGTCGCCACCCGCGAGTGTGTGGGGCAGTCATGTAAGTAGCTGTCTGCTTTCACATACTACTGGCATTATTTGGCAAGACCTAGATGCTTTCTACCTCTGGACCTTTTATAGGAGAATATTTAGTCACTGAAAGTGTGCCACAGTGATACAACATTATTCTTTGTAGAACCAGCCCTCTCCTTCCACTTTTACAGGCTTTGAGCTCAGGTCGGCAGGCTTTTCCTACCGCAAATCCCCTTTACCTGCCAAACCATCTTACTGGCATGATATTTTTAGCCTATGGAAATCTCTACAGTTGACTGTTTTAGAGAAAAAAGTGACAATGTGAAATAGAATAATTTTATTTCAGTAGGATGTCTGTAAAAGGATGAAGGTCCCATCTTTGTCTTTCAGGAGGACCACGGTAGCTTGAGAGAGTTGCTTATCAAATTCTCCAAGAGGCTTGCTAAAGAGAGTCCCACATGAGGTTGAGCAATAGCATATAACGTCTATGTACCTTAACATGTAACGGCTTTGCAGCCTTGTAGAGTGCTTTCTCTTAACATGTTATTGGGCAATGGTTATTCTCAGAAAAAAGAAGCCTTAGTTTAAGTTACTTGGCTAATATGTCTTAATGACTATTACATGAACACTTACTTTAAAAAAAAAAAAAAAAAAAAAGATTTATTTATTTTATGTATATGAGTATTTTGCCTGCATGTCTGCCATGTGTGTGTCCTTGGAGGTCAGAAGAGGGTTTTGGATCCTCTGGAACTAGGAACTGAACCTGGATCCTCTAGAAGAGCAACCAGTGATCTTGACCACTGAGCCATTGCTCCAATCCCTGAACACTTAATCCTAACAATCCCTCTAAGATTCATGGCCCCAGGTTTCACAATGGGAGAGATGCTAGATAAGATGGGCATAATTTTCATTCTCCTGGGTTCTGGAGAGAGGACAATTTCTATGATCTTTAAAACCTTGAGTTAAAATCTATTTTCAAATAAAATAAAAAATAAGCCAGGCATAGTGGTACATGCCTTTAATCCCAGTACTCAAGAGGCAGAGGCTGATGGATCTCTATTAATTCAAGGCCAGCCTGGTCTGCATAGTGAGTTTCAAGACAGCTAGGGCTACATAGCGAGACCCTGTTTCAAAAAACAAAACTACAGCAAAAAAATTAAAATGAAATTAAAAATAGAACCATGAGTTTTCTTGCTTGTTTGAGATATGATCATGGTTTTGTTGTTTGTCTTTTTGTGTGTGCTAGGATTACAGGCACATACTCCACGCGTGTTTATACAGTAGGAGGGATTGAACCAGTACTTTGTAGCTTTGTATATACTAAGCAAGCACTCTACCAGCTAAACTTCTCCCCAACCTTAGTGTGTATGTGTGAGAGAGAGGGGGGGAAGGAGGGAGGGAGGGAGAGAGAGAGAGAGAATTGTATATTTATGTGCATTATGTCCTTGCATGTGTGGGGTGGGGTGATGTGTGCTTGGAGGCCTGAGGTCAGCATTGGGTCTTTCTCAGTATCCTTTCATCTCTGTTTTTTGAGGGCCCCTTTGCTCCAGTGCTAGGGTTGTAAGAATGTAAGCCCCCTGGATTTTAAATGAATTCTGGGGCTGGAGAGATGGCTCAGAGGTTGAGAGCACTGGCTCTTTCTTCCTGAGGTCCTAAGTTCAATTCCCAGCAGTCACATGGTGGCTCATGTCCATCTGTCATGAGATCTGGTGCCCTCTTCAGGCCTGCAGGCAGAACACTATATAAATCACAAATGAATCTGTAATGCATAAATAAACGAGTCCTGCAGATCGGAACGTTACTGATTTTTAACAGTGAGACTGTGAGACAGCATGGTGCCGGAGCTGGTGGGACTCGGAACATTTCTGGAACCAGCAAGTTCCATGTGGAACTGGAGCAGGCGCTGGCTGACCTCCATGGCAAGGATGCAGCACTCTTGTTTTCCTCCTGCTTTGTAGCCAACGACTCCACCCTCTTCACCCTGGCTAAGATGATGCCAGGTAAGGAAGCCTAATGTCAGTGCCCTAGCACGGTGGAGGGTCCTGCATGATGACAACAACACTGGCAGCCCTATATCAGGTCACAAGGTGTTGACTGCATGCTGGGGGTTCCAGCAGAATGTGATCAGTGATGACTGAAACACAGAAGGTCCTGTCCTCAAGCCCCTGACTCAAATGTACTTCATATTCTAGGAAGTCCCTTTAGCAAATGTTCCCTTGCATTCAATCAGGTCTTCATTGAGTTTGAAATGAGGTCCCCCCCCCCTCTCTCTCTTTGAGATATTTTTTGTTTTTGGATATAATCTCACTGTGTAAGCCAGGCTGGCTTCAAGCTCTTATCACCAAGGTTCTTCTACCTTGGAATGCTGGGCTTGTAAGTGTGACATTGTGGCTTTAAGAATTGTTCCCCATGGTTCTTGTGTTCTGTGTTTCCTGATGCTGGAGTGGAACCTGGGTGTCAGCTCGTGTGAATCATGTGCTGTGCTGCTGATCTATCCTGGCAGCCATGGAGTGGGCTCCCTCTGCCCTTGCATCTTCCCAGAAGAGAAGCAGTGGCTAGTTACTGTGTCAGGACAGATACTGGCTCATGGTGAACATTTTCAAGGCATCACCAGCAGGAAAAATTCTGTTGTATCTGTGCAGGATGTAAATTGTCTTTGATATATCTTCCACTAAGTAGCAATTTTTTTCTTGTGTCAGGCTGTGAAATTTACTCTGATTCTGGGAACCATGCCTCCATGATCCAAGGGATTCGCAACAGTCGGGTACCAAAATATATCTTTCGCCACAATGATGTCAACCATCTCAGAGAACTGCTACAAAGATCAGACCCCTCGGTCCCCAAGATTGTAGCATTTGAAACTGTTCATTCAATGGATGGTAAGTCTACGCTGAGACCCTGAGGTGCAGAACTAGGCTTGAACTCTTTTAAAAGTATGGAGTATAGACCCTGGGACACAGCTGCTTGTCAGGCTTCCTTTTAACTGTGTATAAGGTCCTGCACTCCAGAAACAAGCAATACAATGTTTCCTTTGCTTTTGCTCTCTCTCTCTCTCTCTCTCTCTCTCTCTCTCTCTCCTCTCTCTCTCTCTCTCTCTCTCTCTCTCTCTCTGCTGAGATTCTTTAATTTAGAGACAGTATATGGATGGGATAACTGGGTTCTGGGTTTTCTGCTCTGGCTGTTGCTAGAGCAGACAAAGCAAGCAAGAACTGGGGGAAGTTTATTTTCTCTCCACTACTAAAAATGACCCCACAGAATGTAAGGTGATGGTGGTGCATGCCCTTACTTGCAGCACTCAGGAGACAGATGGATCTGAGTTCAAAGCCAGCCTGGTCTACACAGGGCAGCCAGGGCTACACAGAGAAACCTTGTCTCAAAAAACCCAAAAAAACAGCTTCAGGACTTTGCTTTGGCTCTAACTGTGATTACTAACATTTCCCTGGCTTTCCTTAGGAGCGGTGTGCCCACTGGAAGAGCTGTGTGATGTGGCCCATGAGTTTGGAGCAATCACGTTTGTGGATGAGGTCCATGCGGTGGGGCTGTACGGGGCTCGAGGTGGTGGAATTGGTGATCGGGATGGAGTCATGCCAAAAATGGACATCATTTCTGGGACACTTGGTATGTATGCTTTGTAAATTCTGCCTTTTACACTGAATGTAGAATATATAATGACACCAATGACAGGCTGGTCTAACTGGCACCAGGATAAGAAGCCGTGTAACTTACATGTTTCTCTTTGGAGTGAATTTTGTTTTTGTGAGACAGGGTCAAGACCCTGTCTGTAGCCCAGGCTGGCCCTGCGGTGACCCTCCTGCTTCAGGCTCTCCAGCTGGCTTAGAGTGAGTTTTTCCATCCCAGTGAATGCTGGCCCAGCTTTGAAGCATCCCTGGGGACATGGAGTCTCACAGACTCCACAGCTAAATATGACAGAAATTACATTTCTTGCCATTTGAGTTCATTCCAGCCATACTTGAGGCTCTTACTACATGCTGTGACAAAGGCCTTCTCTCTGTGCTGCTGAATTCAAAAGGAGAGAGCACTCCAGTGCTTTTCTAGCAGGTGCTGGGAAATGCTGTGCTCTGTGCCCAGCACAGGGAGCGAGCACTCCAGCTGTCCCAGCCTGCTCCTCTCCTCATGCTGGCACCCTGAAGTCTGGCCCTCATTCTGGCTGTGTGACCTTGGCTTAGGAGCTGACCTTCCCATGCCTGTTTCGTCTTCCCCATTGATGTGATGGATGTAGCAATAGGATCTGTATCAGATCTGTAGAGAAGATCAATGAGTTGTATATAGATCATGAGTATAGACGCTGCCTTTGCCTGTGAGAACCATTGAGAAGCTGTAGAGATTTGAGAGTTTTTTTTTTCTTTCTTTCTTTCTTTTTCCTTAAACATTGAGAATTTGTTAAGGACACTGAGAAACCCATGCACCAGTCAGTGAATGCCAAGTTCAAGCCCACACTTAGTCAAGGACCAGCAAGCAAAACCCAGCATCCTCCCCCTGTCAAGGAAGTGAGAACCTCCCTTAGACTCAGAAATGCCAGAGGAAAGCCACCTATTCAAGTGCCAGATTCCAGTTTGTGGTGTAGGCTTATTGGAGGTATGGTTCACTGAGGTGAAAAATGCTAGGTGAAGAAATTTTCCACCATAGGCATTTGAACCTACTTAATCCTCTTGTGGTTCAACAAAAATGTTCACTTCAGAACATAGAGTTAAGTCTCCTGAGAACCCTTCTGTTGTCCTTAATCCTGAAACTTGAGATTCAGATTATATAAGGGCCTTGACCAGAGCTGAAAAACAAGCCTGGCCCTATGTTGGCCCTAACAGGTCTGAGTGTTTGTTAATTACCCAGCAAATGCTAATTGTCAAGAGTCTCCCATTTGCTTGAGTAGCAAGTATGGTGTCAGTACTGCAGCAGATACCTTAGTTGGGTGACTGCCGCTAGGCCTGTGCCTGGAGGCTCTGCAGTGCCTCTCAGTGTACACACTGCTGTTGCTAACCTAACTCCTCCTCCCCGCCCAGGTAAGGCGTTTGGCTGTGTTGGAGGGTACATTGCCAGCACAAGTTTGCTGATCGACACCGTACGATCCTATGCTGCTGGCTTTATTTTCACCACCTCCCTGCCTCCCATGCTGCTGGCTGGGGCCCTGGAGTCCGTGCGGATCCTGAAGAGTGCCGAGGGGCGTGCCCTTCGCCGCCAGCACCAGCGCAATGTCAAGCTTATGAGGCAGATGCTCATGGACGCTGGCCTCCCGGTCATCCACTGTCCCAGTCATATCATCCCTGTGCGGGTAATGGCCTGTGTGTGACTGGACACCACACATGATATGCCAGTGTTCTGGTTCTTCTGAAGTTGGGCTTGGGCGGGGAGATTGCTAGGGCTGGCACTGTAGCCAGTGGCCCTGTGCCATGTCTCTGTCTTCAGCTGTCTGGGCTGCCTTCACAATAAGAATGAAGTCTTTGAACCCAGCAGCTTCCCCCTCCAGAGCACTGACCTTAACTGAGTAAACACGGAACGTGTGTTTAGAAAGCTCTAGAAGCCTAAGCATGGGCAGCTTTGAAGTGTGACTTTCCACTTAGTAAATTTCAAAGGAGATCTTGCACTCCCCACTGCAAATCACATCCCTGTTGATGTTAGAGATACTATTTAAAAAAACAAAACAAAACATAACAGTATAACCAGAGCAGGGGAGTCCCTCCTGGGAACAAGGGTTTACTTGTGTGAAAAAACAGCACCTCCTTGACTATGCAAGGCCTGAGAGGACAGCCATGTGACATTTCATTCCAGTGTTATAGTCCACCCTGCAAATGCCAGCTCCCTTACATTGCAGGTGTTCAGGCAGCGTTTCCCATCCCCCCCACCCCCCCGCCCCGCCCCCAGGCTTGCACACTGGACTGCAGTCTGGCCTTGAGCCTGAGCCTCGTGCATGGACACTGTGTTCTTGAACGTCTCTACGAAATTAGCATGTCTTATTCTGACCCTGTTCTTGCTGTGATGGGACTTAGGTCGCTGATGCTGCTAAAAACACAGAAATCTGTGACGAACTGATGACCAGGCATAACATCTACGTCCAAGCCATCAATTACCCAACGGTGCCAAGAGGGGAGGAGCTCCTGCGGATCGCCCCACCCCGCACCACACACCACAGATGATGAACTTCTTCCTCGGTGAGTCGGGGCAGGGCTCTGGGGTGAGCACTCCTCGGGAGGCCCGTGTGAAGCTCTGGCTGTATTTGCCCCGTGCTTCAGGCAGCATTGTTTTCTTCCTGTCCCGAGTAGCTAAGCATGTCCTCAGCTGGCACATGACAAAACTCTAAAATTAGACAGTACTGACTCACTTGACAATGTGCTGCTCCGCTTGGAAGCTCTCAGGGAGCCTGACCCCCCTCCCTCCCCAATGCCCTCTTTCTGTCATGAGGATACACAGTGTGGCTGTTGAGGGAACTGGAGGCCTCTGATGGCACAAGTCTGCCCTGGCCTTAGAATCCAGCTCACATTTCTCTGCATTCTCTCCCCTTCCTTTCTGACATGTTGTCCTGGTGGTTCTGTACTACCCCCACCGCCATGTCCATTTGAAGGTGGGGACTGAGGGGGCTTTCAGGTCTAGGTTGTGGTTGCCTCCTTCCCAGGACCTTTGCCCTCTTGGGTCCTCCAAGTTTGGCATAACTTCCAAGGACAAGGATGCTTGGAGGTCTTTGGTCTGGTTTGGGTGCTGGGGTTGACCTCAGGGTCTTGGACTGCTGAGCAGGCATTCCACCCATGAGCTTCGCTTCCCCAAGCCCCCGAGACCTTCAGGTGTCTGTGCTGACCCTGCAGAAGCTTACTGAAGCTGTTTGTGCAGTAAGACCCAGCTCTGGGTTGTGTTTTCTGTTTTTATTCTTAGAACTGTGTCATTGAGATTAATTCACATACCATAAATTTTATCTTCCTAAATAACAGAATTCAAGGTTTTTAGATACATTCACAGTGTTGAGAAGCCTTTACCTCTGCTTCCAGAACATTCCCATCACTCAGGGATGAAGCTACACACTTATTAGCACTTGCTTCCCTTCTACCTAGTCTCGCCCACCCCCAGCTGTTGCTCCTTTCTGGACATGAGGTGTAAGTGGGACCGTGTGAGTGGTACACGGTCCTATAAGCTGACTGCCCACAGCCAGTGCTGTGCTCCTAAGTTTGTTCATGTTGAAGTGTTAGTCACTACTGCTTATTTTACTTACTTATTTTTAAGACAACATCTAGTTGTATCTGCAGCCTAGGCTGGCCCAGAGCTCACAGATATCCTCTCTCACCCTCGTGAGTGCTAGCTCTGTTCTTTCCATCACTGTATAATCTCGCGTGTGCGCCCTTGCCTCATGTCATATCTGCATCAGTGGATGAGCCACTTTTGAAGTCTCAGGGATGGTGCTGCTGTGGACACGGGTGCAGGTCTCTGTGTGGACTTGGGCTCAGATTCTTGTGGGCGGAAGATCTCTGTGGTGCTCAGAAACTTGTCTTTCCCCACAGAGAAGCTGCTGATCACGTGGAAGCGAGTAGGACTACAGCTGAAGCCACACTCGTCAGCGGAGTGCAACTTCTGCAGGAGGCCCTTGCATTTTGAAGTGATGAGTGAAAGAGAGAAATCCTATTTCTCAGGCATGAGCAAGATGGTGTCTGCCCAGGCCTGACTGTGACGTCAGTTACTTACCTAACCCTAGGCCGTTACTATATCCAAATAGTAGTCAGAATTGTCTTTATATGTGCAATAAATTATATATTAAATATTAATCTATAGTAAAGTCATAGTCCTGAAAATAAATTCTGTGTGTCAGGTGTTTCTGTTATTAACTCTGAATGGAGTGGTAACTGTCATCTGACCTGTGTTGTGGGTGTATACATTGATGTCTGCAGGGCCGGCTGCTCTGCTCAGATCTGACCAGCATGGCACTAGCCTGTAGGTAGACCAACTGGCACTCCAGTAACTGCAAGAAGTGAGACCACCTGCTGCCAGCTTCCCTTTAAACTTCCTGCCTCAGACCCTGAAGGGGTGGTTTGCCCACAGCCCTGTCACAGTTCTGTCCTTCCTCCTTCCCCTCAGCCTTACCTTGCCTCACACTTCCCACTGAAAGTCAAGCCTGTAGGAAGGCCCATCTGTGCTTACCAAGTCTTACAGCCCGCCAGCTCCCTGACCCCTAGTCATGTCCTCTGCGGCGAATGTGAGGGCCCCCGTGTGCCTCCTCCACACTCTGTGTTTGTGTTTAGGTCTTCTTGCATATTCTGAAGCCACCCCTTGTCTTGTCATAACTCTCCCTTCTAGTGACCTTTTCTCCCACAGACCTGTGGCAGGCATCACCTGTAACCAGTAGCCAAGCTGTCACCCAGGCTAGACCCCTTACAATTGCAGTTGTCTTTGTCTTGTCTTCTTTTCACAGCCCTTGCCAACCCTGTTCCTGTGGAGGTTGCGTTTTGCTTGCCACATTTTGCCTGTCTTTCCAAACACAGCCACTGGCTCTGCTGTCTCTCATCAGATCCCTCAGTGGTGTCTGAGTGGTTGGCTTCAGGTTTTTACAGCTTTCCCATCCAAGTCTAAGCCGTGCCATTCACTGCTCCCGAGTGGTGCTCCCCGAGCCGAGTGCTCCTATGACTGTTGATGGTCCTGTTCCATTCAGTGCCCCACCTTACGCACATCCCCCTGAGGTCTCCTAGGTCCACATGGTGTAGAAAGCAACCCGCCCCGCCCCACGCCCCACACAAACCCCTTCTGCACCTGGTCCTCACCAGGTGGCTAGGGTGATGCAGTCTTATCTGGAGTCTGCTCTCTGTTCTCTTACATAATAGCAGCAAAACACATGTTAGGCCAGGCTGCTACTGCCCTCATCTGCCTTTGCCTCCATCCTAATAGCAGTCTGAGAGGTCTTACAAGAACACAGATGCAGGATACAGATGAAGCTGATATTGGCAGAATGCTTTCCTAGTATACACAAAGCCCCTGGATTTGATCACCAGTATCTCATAAACCAGGTGTCACCAGGGACACACCCATGTAATCCCAGTGATGAGGAAGTAGAGGCAGCTGCACAGCCAGTTCAAACCCAGCCTGCCTGGAAATAGACCACCACCATGTTCCTCTCACACAGAAGCCTCCAGAGTGTTCTGATTGTAGTGAGAGTTCTCACTGGGTTCCTGACGAACGCCCCGTTAACCTCTCCACCCTTGCTTGTTCACTGGCCTTTGGAGCTGGGCTTCACTTCTGTGCGCAAGGCCCCTCTACTTCTGTGTCTTTCTCTGCTTGGCCTCTCCTGCTCTAGGTCATAGTATAGCCACTTGTGATTAACGACAAGGTTTTCATGCCTTTGATCCCAGCACTCAGAGACAGAGGCAGGCAGATTTCTGTGAGGAGTTTGAGGCCAGCCTGATCAACAGACTGAGTTCCAGGACAGCCAGGGCTTCACAAAGAAACCCTGTCTCAAATTTAAAAAATTCCTGAGGACACCTCCCCAGGCATGCTAGCCCAGGCACCCTCTCTGTTGCTAAAAATACCTTCCCTTGGAGAAATGTAAACAACATCCAACCCCTCCTCCTATAGTCGCAATGGCAAACTAAGGTGTGTATTCACCAGAATCACTATGGGGAAACAATGAGTTTATCAGGCTTCCTTTCAGGGGCAATTGTGTTAGTTAGGGTTTCTATTGCCATGAAGAGACACCATGACTCTTAGAAAGAAAACGTTTAATTTGGGGGACTCACAGTTCCAGACTTTCAGTCCATTATCACCATGACAAGGGAGCATGGAGGCAGACATGGTGCTGGAGCTGAGAATGCTACATCTTGATCAGAAGGCAGCAGGAAGTTGATTGGCAGCCACACTGAGGGAAGTTTGAGTGAAAGAGACCTGACTATTCCCCCAGGCCTGTGAAGATGGAATTCCTTACCCCTCATCCTTCCTCACCTATATCCTTTAGCCTTTCTGAGAGAGCCTCAGGCCATGTGTAGTTACAGTAGAATTACATAAAACAAACAAGTTAGGAGGCGTCTTAGGGTTTCTGTTGCTGTGAAGAGACACCATGACTATGGCAACTCTTACAAAGGAAAACATTTAATTGGGGAGTGTTATGAGCCTTCTGTGTCAGCCCCAGATAACACACAGAGACATTGTATTAGATATAAAGCTGTTGGCCCATTACTAGTGTTTCTTATTGGCTAGCTCTGTCTTAAATATTAATCCATTTCTATTAATCTAAGTGTTTCCACATGGTTTTATCTTACCGGAGAAAAGGTCCGGATCTCTTCCTCTCAAGTTCCTACGTCTTGACCCTGCTCTACTGCATCTCCCAGAATCTTCCTTGTCTCCTAGTCCTGCCTATCTTGCTTTCCTATTGGCCAACAGGGCTTTATTCATTAACTAATAGGAGAAACATGTTACAGAAACATTACAGAATAACATCTCCCATCAGGGGAGGCTTACAGTTAAGTGGTTTAGTCCATTCTCATAGTGTGAAACATGGTGGCATGAGGCAGACATGGTCCTGGAGAAGAATCTGAGAATCATCCATATTCTTTTAATCTTTTTTTCTAATTATCTACTTTTATTTTATTTGCATTGGTATTTTGCCTGCATGTATGTTTGTGTGAGAGTGTCAGATCTTGGAGTTATAGATAGTTGTGAGCTGCCATGTTGGTGCTAGGAATTTAACCCAAGTCCTGTGGAAGAGCAGTCAGTACTCTTAACCACTGAGCCATTTCTCCAGCCCCTGAGAATCCTATATCACAGGCAACAGGAAGTGAACTGAGACATGGTGGCTTGAGTGTATATGAGACATCAAAGCCTATCTCCACAGTGACACACTCCTCCAACAAAGCCATATCTAATCCCACAAATATTGCCACTCTCTATGAGCTTATGGGAGCCAATTATATTCAATCTACCACAGGAGGGGTGGATGGATTCTTGGGTAAGGGTCCTATGAGACTTCCCACAGCCTTTTCAAAGAGTCAACAAGCCCAGCTGGCTGCTCTCTGGCCAGCAGGTTCTGCTGAATTACTGCAGATGGCAGCCATTTGGCTCAGAGAATAGTCCAGTACAATAGCCTTTGACATCTCCACACTTTTCCTGGCCCTCTGTGCTCTTCAATACTTTGGTCTCCACCTGTGACTGCTGTCTCTGTGTTGTAACAATTGCTTTCTCTATCCCTGAGACAGGGTTTCTCTGTGTAGTCCTGGCTGTCTTGGAACTCTGTCTGAGGACCAAACTGATGTAGAACTCAGGGATCTGCCTGCCTCTGCCTTCTGTGTGCTGGGATTAAAGGTGTGAGCCGTTACTGCCTGGCTGTAATTTTGAGGACAGGTGCCTTGTCCTCTCCATTCTGTCCCCTCCAAGTCCAGCACAGAGCCCAATATTCAGTAGTTACTGAGAAAATATGTCTTGGTTGAATGAAAGGGGGCCCTAGTGACATCCAAATCACATAGGTAGAGCAGATGAGCTGAAGAAAAGCCAGGTAGCTGGAAATGAGAATTCCAGTTGTACATTCTGCCTCACAGCTGTACATGGGACAACTCCATGTTCTCCCTGGCAGAGTTATGCTGAGACCAGGCCTACAGGTCCTGTCCCTTTGTTTGACAGCATCGTATGGAGCTTGGCTGCATCGTGGTCCCATCAGATAAAGGCATCATACCTAGACGGGCCACTGGGTATGAGAGAAGTCACATCACCTCAGAAACACAATGTATTTCCTTCCTGATAGGCTTCCCCTGCTTTGCTGCCTCCTACCAGCTTTCAAAACTGCCCATTGTCCCTCACATTCCCACACCTAGCACATCCTGCACCTACTTTCCTTCAAGTGGGATTGTTTGCCTTTGGCAGGGGCAATGTCTGAATGCTTCCTTTATAAGATGAAGGCAGCAAGGCTGCAGGTCTAGTTTCCCTCTGATTCTTGGGGTTATGAGAAGACAGGATGAATGGAAAGGTCTGAAGGTAGCAGATGGGACATGTGGCTGTTAAAAAAATGACAATTAATAGCTTTTCTAAGCCAATCAAATGAAACTATATGATGCCACAGAAGTTTTGTTTGCAAGGATGTTTAGATGCTTAGGACACAAGGTGAATTGTTTGCTAAAGTCTCAGTAGACCAGCAGGGGGCATAGCTCAGTAAAATACATGTCTTGCAAGCGGGAGGCCCTGATTTGACTCCTGACCCACTGAAAAATGCCATGCATGATGGATATATATTCCTAGCGCTGTGGAAGCAGAGACAGGAGGACCAATGAAACTCAAGGGCCAGCCAGTCTAGCCTAATTGGTGAGCATCAAGGCAAGAAGACACTTTGATTCAAAGGAGGCAGACAGCATTCCTGAAGACAACACCTGGGCTCGTCCTCTAGCCTCCATGTGCACTCCCATGTATATCCACATATGTACACATACACACAGACAAGCATTTATTTTTTTTGTTTTTGTTTGTTTGTTTGTTTGTTTTTTGAGACAGGGTTTCTCTGTGGCTTTGGAGGCTGTCCTGGAACTAGCTCTTGTAGACCAGGCTGGACTCGAACTCACAGAGATTTGCCTGCCTCTGCCTCCCGAGTGCTGGGATTAAAGGCGTGTGCCATCACCGGCCAGGTAAGCATTTATAAAACAATCTGTTGTGCCATGTTCAAAGAGCCCTAGAGCAACCCAAGGAGCCAGGCAATTCCAATGCAAACGCAAAGGTTTCTCTTTATTGTTCAAGCTGGCTAGATTGGATCTCACTCCATGGCGGAGGAATGAGATGCCAACCAGCCATAAAGGGAAGCTTTTAAAAGGGGAAGACGGTGAGGTTGAATGCCACAAATTGCAGAGTTTCCATGGTTACAGAGATTTCTTAGTGCACAAGGTTACAAAGTTTCCATACAAGGTAAATGAGAAACAAAGGGTATTTGCCAAAGGTGCCTTAACTGTCCTCTGCTCAGGCAGGGTTGATTAACACATCCTGGAGTCTGGGAGAGGTTATCTAGTTCCCTGTTTCTTTAAGGACATCTTAGAGTCTGGGGAATTTATGATGGCAGGGTGTGAGAGGCTACCTGGTTCCCAGTTTTCTTAAGAGACAATGGGGTGGGGAGTGGCTTTTACACAGTTGGTGATGAGCTCAGGCTCCCCCCTTCTTGTGGGAACTGCTCATGACTTCCTGTCTCATAGCCTATAGTCAGGGGTTCTTTGCTTAGTTGGGGTCTTTTTATTTTTCTCATTACAAATCCTAGTATACAGACTTTCCTCAAGTTAACATTTTCCTCCTGTCAACTTTGCCTGTCTTGTTCAGTCCTCCATGTTCCCCAGCATGAGGAGGCAACACCAAGGCCCAGATTCTCCCACAGACAACTGCCACACCTCCAATGAACTCCTTCAGTCCTTGTCAGTGACCTGGGCAGGGGCTCCTGGCCAGGAATGTCATGCTCTTGGTAGAAAGAAAAACACTGGAGCCTTGTCAGTTGATGGTTCCAAGCATCAGTCCCCATCCCCAATAATGGCAGTTGAGACTGCCATTACACACATATCATCAGCCGGCAGAATAGCTCTGGCCAATCTCTTCAGAGAAGAGCAAACCCAAGTTTCCAGAATGAAAGTCACCTGCCCAAGATAACCCAAACAGCAAAGCCAGGGTGCAGCCCCTGGCAACTTGACCAAGGTTCTATCTCTTCCTTGATGTGGCTGAGCCAATGACAGTGCGGAGGAGAGGGCCGGAAGCCACCCCGAAACTCCCTTTTTAACCACAGCACGGCAGAGTTGATTCATTTGGTATCGCTCTGCCCCTCCAGTCTCCCAGCTGCTAATAGCTACATGTGAGACCAACGGGCAAGTGAGTAGACACACGTCCTACCTGGAACTGCCAGGGAGCAGCCTTGCTGTCCTGGGAGATACACAAGTCAAACGCCGCCCCAGGCAGGAGCCACTTCCTATTTCTGACACAGTCTCAGAGCCACTCAACAGGGACTTCCCCCAGGCTTTCAGCCTGCTTAGGAATGCACTTGTTTAGTTTTTTCCCCCCAGGCCATCCAGATCAGAGCCTGCATGGGACTTCATAGTTCAGGGACTGTCCTGTCTTTCTTTTGAGTAATTAAGAGGGAACATCATGGCAGAAGCCCCTATGTTTGAGTCAGAAAGAAGTTATAACCCAGTGGGAAAGTAAGGCCTTGTGTTCAGACAACAGTAACACACAGACACACACACACACACACACACACACACACACACACACACACACACACACACACACACGTAAAAGAGGAAGGTGACATGAACTCCTTCATGGCTATGCCCTGGGGATGCAGGAGAGGGGGAACAATGCAGCTGGCAATAAGGTTGCAAAATCAGCAGTTTGTAGCTAGCTCCAATGCTCTTCCCCACCCTCAAATAAAAGGCCCGGAGTGGCCCCTGGCCTAAGCCTGCCAAACTGGTTCTGTCCTCCTCCACCCCTCCAGACCCCAGCTCTGTGAGGCCCTGTGTTCTCTGCTCCTTAAAGGCTGGGTTTGGTTGAGGTGATGAAGACTGGGGTGGGGTGGAGTGGGGATGGGGGGGTGGTGTGGTGCAGTGTGTGTGTGTGTGTGTGTGTGTGTGTGTGTGTGTGTGTGTCTCAGGATCAGGTTCCTGAAGGCTCCAGGTACAACAATACCCACAAGTTCAATGGACTTGTTAAATACAGACCTGATCCACTGACACAGGCTGCATTCTGAAGTCTACACTTTACCTAAAATATTAGAAATACAGATCTGGGAGTGGTGGTCTACACCTTTAATCCTGGGATTCAGGAGCAGAAGCAGGTGCTCTTTGTGAATTAGAGGCCAGCATGGTCTATGTAGCAAGTTCTAGGACAGCCAGGACTAGGTAGTGAGATCCTGACTGAAAAATACAGACAAGAAGGAAGAAAGGAAGGAAGGAAGAGAAATACAGGCAACCAGACAGTTCAGTAGGTAAAGGCTTGCACAATAATCAAACACATTAACATAGTAAAAACTATTTAGTGGTCAGTTAAAAGACCCACCTAGGTAAAGCCCTTGTCTCTGTTGGCACAAAATACAACTCTCAATTGAAGGGGATAAGAGATAGTTTATTCTGGAAGCAAATATGCGTAAACATGATCTGGGAACACAGATTTAGGTTACTTCAAATTCCATATTCCAATGTGGTAACAGTTTGATTAAGTTTTTATAATAACAGAACAAAGAAAACCACAAGTAAAAACCAAGCATAATGGTGCACACCTTTAATCTCAGCACTCAGGAGGCAGAGGCAGTTAGATCTCTGTGAGTCTGAGACCAGCCTGGTCTACAGAGTGAGTTCCAGGACAGCCAGGGCTACACAGAGAAACCTTGTCTTGAAAATAAAAAATAAAGCTGGGCAGTGGTGTTGCACATCTTAATCCCAACACTCTGGAGGCAGAGGCAGTCAGATCTCTGTGAGTTCTAGGCCAGCCTGGTCTACAAAGCTTCAAAGCTACAAAGTATAAAACAAACACTGCAAATTGAGGTACATTTAAAATACACTGGTGGAAACATTAAGAAGTTGGATTCAAGCAAAGCAGGGGGCAGGTGTACCTCAGCCATAGACCTAGGTTGCTATCTGACAGCATCCTTACCCTTTTGTTGGTGGGGGAAAAACTGTTTCTGTTGGATGAACACATTTATCTGTTTGGTTAGATAGAGTGATAGGCAAGGAATGGCCAGTTAGAAGACTAAGATAAGTTGTAATTTGTTAGAATTGTAGCCCAAGATAAATTGTTTCTGGACCTGCAACATTCCAACTTCTGCACAATGACTGACTTGCAGAAGGCTCAGGGGAAGGATCAGATCTCTCCTGGAACTTATATCTTCAACCTAAGTTCCATCTCTGGACCACACATATGGAAGGAGAGAACTGACTCCTTGTCCTCTGACCTCCACAAGTCAGTCATGGCACTCACGAACCCCCACACATACATATGAAATAAATGCAACTGTAAAATTGAAAATAAATATGTGAGCATGGTAGTACACATCTTTAATCCCAGTACTTGGGAGGCAGAAGCAAGTGGATCTCTATGAGTTCCAGCCCAGCCTGGTCTACATGGAGTTCCAGGTTAGCCAGGGTTATGTAGTGAGACCCTGCCTGGCTTTAAAAAAAGAAAGGAAGGAAGGAAGGAAGAGCTGGGAAGTGGTAGGGCATGCCTTTAATCTCAGCATTCATGAGGCAAAAGTAGGCAGATCTCTGAGTAGGAGGCCAGGCTGGTCTATATAATGAGTTCTAGGACAGCTGGAGCTACACAGGGAAAACCTGTCTTGAAAAAGGAAAAGAAAGAAAGAAAGAAAGAAAGAAAGAAAGAAAGAAAGAAAGGAAGAAAGACATATTCCATCTTGATCAGATGTGATTAGGCAGGTCTGAGAGACTGGCACATGGAAGAGGCCTCCTCCCCTTTGTACCCAGGTAGCAGCTCATCTTAGGTATCTTTTACTATCTGAAAAGTCACCCAGCATGACCCTCTAGCTGAAAGTGGGAAGGACTGGATTATGAATTTATCTTTTTTAAAAAATTATTTTTATATGCATTGATATCTATGGGAAGGTTCCAGATTCTCTGGAACTGGAGTTACAAACAGTCGTGAGCTGCCATGTGGGTGCTGGGAATTGAAGCTAGACCCTTTGGAAGAGCAGTCAATGCTCTTAGCCACTGAGCCGTCTCTCTTACCCCATGGGTTTATCTTAATGGGTGTGTTCAATCTGTGGTCCATGGACGGATGTACCCCAAGATAGCTGTGAATGTAGCCTGACACAAAACTATCCACTCAATTTCTTTTGTTATTTTTGGCATGATTGTTTTGTTTTTTAAGTCATCACACAGATCTCAAATGTGAACTGTGTAGGTGGCAGTGTTTGTCATGATGTCAAAAGGGAGGACACAGGGCTGGGAAGATAGCTCTGTCTGTAAAATGCTGGCCATGCAAGCATCATGACCTGAATTTGAACCCCCAAACCCAAGTGAAAAACTAGGAGTGGTGCATGGCTTTATAATCCCTGGGCTGGGAGGCTGGAAAGGGTGGATGGTTGGGGCTCTCTGGACTGTTAATATAGACTAATTGATGAGCTCTGGGTCAAAGAGGGACTCTGTCTCAAAAATCAAAATGTATAGCACCAGAAGAATGACATGTGAGTTTGACCTCTGGCCCCCCTACATGCACATATGTCCTCAGACCCTCATATATAATGTGCATCCTCACACATACAAGCACTGCATGCACACGTGTATGTACACACACACACACACACACACACACACACACACACAGAGGATAACTACACCTTTCATCTTCTCTCACTCAACTCCTTGCTGTTACTGGCACTGGCAGGACTCTAGCCAAGACTGGCCTTGTTCCAGCGTAGGCACGGCCACCAGAGTGTGCAGTCATCACTCTTTTCCTACACACTTAGTAATGAACACTGCCCTGCTTAGGAGTGTGCTCAAGATTTCACTCTGACGACCAGAGATAAACTAGGCCTGCATCTTCTCTGCCTTCAAAACAGGCCAGTAGGGGAGAGAGGTAGTTACCCCTGAGCAATACAAGACAGACAGTAAAGTGCAGGGCATTTGAACAACAGCTTAAAAAAAAAAAAAAAAAAAGTCAGGCCGGGTCCTGTTCTCTGGGAAGGATCAATCCACATTTGGTGACTATCTTCAGACCCTACTGAAAGATGCCTGGGAAGAAAACTGCCCTTCACAGGCAACTTTTGTTCTGTGGGTCCCGGTTTTTTGTTTTGTTTGTTTTTTGTTTTGTTTTGTTTTGCTTTTACCTATCTTCTCCGTCTTTACTTTGTGGAGATATGGAGAATGCTCCCATCTCTCCTCCAACCCACATCGCACAGCATATATTGAGCACCTGCTAGATACCCGTGGAGTAAAGCACAACAGAGCAAGGCAGGCAGAGCAACCCAGGTGGCCAGGCTGTGAAGGTGCAGTTGTTTCCATTGCTCTGAGCTATTCTGCAGTTGGTCCCCGGCAGAAGTTCCGGTTATAGAAGTGGCGGTTGTCCCTAGTCAAGGCTGTGCTCAGCTGAGCCCAGAAGCTGCCCTGGCCGCTAGGCTGGTGGGGCCAGAAGAGCACACTCTGGCGGCAGAGGCGCCGGCGCAGGCGCACGTAGCGGGAGCGGTGGGCATCGGGGCGCAGGATCACCAACACCACCACGTCCTTGCGGTCCTCCAGCAGGCGCTGTTGAGCCAGCAGGAAGCTGGTGCGCAGGAGGCCACTGACCCGGTCCGTGTGGGCCAGCACAAACAGCGTCTTGCGGCTGCCATAGATGGAGGCCCAGAGGTTCTCGAAGAGCGTCTGGCCGGGCAGCCAATCCCGGTCCTCCAGGCACAGGCGCAGAGCTCGGCGCCCGCGCCGCTCCTCCAGCCGCACCCGCAGCTCGTTATACACCCAGTCGGCAACCGCGCTCTGCGCCTTATCGAACACTACGAAGGCATCATAGGGAAGGGCTTGGGCGCTGCGCCGGCCCCAGGCCAGCAAAGGTAGCCATGCCAGGCACAGGTGGAAACAGTACCAGACGTCCCAGCCGCAGAGATGATGTAGTAATGGCACAGCTATGCCCACAGTCACAGCCAACAGTGAAAGGCCAAAACAATCCCAGGAGAGGACCTCATCCAGGCACAGCCGCAAGTCCTGCGTGAAGATGCTTCGGTCCTGCAACTGGCCGGGACTGCCACACCTTACCTGATTAGGCAGGCCAGGCACCTTGGTCTGCACCTCCAGCAGGAGGTCCACGAAGGCCGCCCCACAGGCACAGTGCAGGGGGTTTATTCTCACGTCTAGCATTGTCAGGTTCGCCACTATGGGTCCAAACCAGGAGCGATCCACTGTCTTGAGGATGTTGTCGCTGAGGTTGACCTCTTTGAGCTCCAAGGCCAGAGCAAAGAAGGCTGGAACCACAGAAACAATATTATTGCTACTGACATCCAGCTTCCGGAGCTGGGTGCCATTAGGCAGGGTGCCGTTGGCCAGGGCCTTTAGTTGATTTCCTGCCAGGTCCAGGACTTCCAGCTTGGGCAAGAAGGCCAGACTGCTCCAGTTAAAGAAAGACAGGTAATTGTTACGGAGATTCAGATTCCTTAGGCTTTTGGGAAGGTTGTCAAGGTTCTGGGCTCGGAGGATATGCAGGCGGTTCTGAGACAGGTCTAGCTGCTGCAGGTATCTGAGACCTCGGAAGAATTGAAGGTAAAGATCCCCCACATCCCACATGAGGCCTAAAGCATTGCCACTAAAGTCCAGGGTCTCCAGTGAGGTGCTGTGAAGTTGTGAGGACACACGGCTGTGAATGTTATTGTGTGCCAGGCTGAGGTATCGCAGCATGGTCAGACGGGTCACAAAACTAAAGTTGTGGCCGATACCCTGCATGCTGAAGGGCTGGTTATTGTAGCTTAGGTCCAGGGCCCGTAATTGTGGGAGTTCAGTGAACGAGTGCCCATGGTACAAGTCCAGCTTGTTATGGGACAGGTCCAGCACCTTCAGATTGGTCAGCGGCAGAAACTGAGAGCCGTTGACAGCCTGTGAAATGCAGTTGTGGCTCAGGCTTAAGCACTGGAGATGAGAGAGGTTGGAAAACATCTGTGGGTGGACTGCCACCAGGTTGTTCCGAGACAGGTCCAAAGTAAAGTTGAGGCTCCTGCACCTGACCATGAAGTTCTTAAGGCCAGGGGTGCTCAGCAGGGCCCGGGCAAGAGCCCCAGACTTCAGATTCTCTTGCTCCCCGTCATCTGCCTCTTTGAGGGTAGTTGCTGACATTTTCAAAGGCCCACTGATGCGGTTATCTGACAGGTCCACAAAGCGAAGGTTTGGGAAGATACCAAAGATGCTGAGCTGGGCCTGGTTAATAAAGTTCGTTTGAAGGTGCAGAGTATGAAGGTGACGCAGATGGACCAGCCACTTGAGTGTGGCCTTGTTGAGCAGGCGGAAGAAGATGCCATTCAGGTTCAGCTCTTGCAGTGACACCAGGTTCCCGAAGGACTTTGCCAGGTGGCGCTTGGCAAACGATACCTTCTTGCAGTAATTGAAGGACAGGTCAAGCTTGCGCAGCCTTGTCAGGTTCTGAAAGGCCCCGGTCTTGGTAATGCAATCATAAAGAAAGTTTTCACTTAGGTCCAGTACTGAGAGGTTGACTAGCCCTTGGAACCAGGAGGAGTTCAGTGTGTGGAGAGAATTGTCCTTCAGCACTAGGCCTTCAAGGTGGCTCAGGTGATGGAAGGTCTCAGGGTGCAGCTGGATGGACTCTTGTCCGCATTCTACACAGGGGTTGAAGGCATGGTCACAGCGGCGACAGTTCCCACCCACATCAAGTACGCGCAGGGAGGTCAGATTGGCTAGATCTTCGGGTGCCAGATTGACAATGTGGTTATAGGACACCAGTAGGTACTCCAGGCTGGGGGGCAGTTGGCGGGGCACCTTCGTAAGGCTGTTATACTTGAGTGACAAATGGGTGAGGTTACTCAGGCCCAGGAGTGCACCTGAGGTCACATTCACTGCCCCGCTGCAGGGGTTCTTGTAGTAGCAATTCCCATCCATGAAGAGAAAGCGGAGGTTGTACAGGCCAGCGAAGCTGTCAGGATCTAGTACCAGGATGTTGGTGTGGCTCAGGCTCAGGTTCATTAGGGAGCTGGGCAGTGGGGGTACCGTGGTGATGCCGTTGTAGCTCAGGTTCAGCTCTTCCAGTGTACGCACGGCCCGGAAGGTGTTGTGCTCAATGGTCATGTGGCAAGGGAAATGCATGGGGCTGAGGCCAGTGGGCGGGCAGTTCCATTTGAGGTTCAGCTTCCGCAGGTTGGGAAAGTGGACGAAGTCGGCGTTGTGCAGGTGGTGGATGCGGTTGGAGATCAAGGAAAGGCTGGTGATGTTGGAACGGGGTGTTGCTGCAGAGAAGTGAGGCACGGTTTTCAGGAACAGCCAGTTGCAGTCTACCAGGCCACGAGACTTCAGCTCACAGGGCAGGAAGGCAGGCAGGGTGCCTAGGGCCAGAGCCCCGGCCAGCAGTGCAGCTTGCAGTAGGAGGGACAAGGGGTGCAGGGTCCTGCCACAGAGAACCTGTGAGAGCCAGCACTGGGTGAGTGTCTAGTGTTATCCTGCCCTCTCCTACCCTGTCTTCCTCACTGGGGCTTCCTTAGGGCTTCCAGGTATTCTCCAAGTGCGCCACCCTCCAGCCTCCTTCCAGTCCACTCAGGACGGCTACTTGGTTTTAGGCTCAGCCACTGAGTCAGGGCTGGGACACCAGGACTGGCCTGGAACCCAGATCTCGGACTTGGAGCTTTCGCTCAGAACACAACCCATAGCGGGGCCAGGACCGACTCCAACAGTCTCACTGGGCCCCTCACACTTTCTCTTCCTCTCTCCTGAGGCCTTAGCTCTTTTCTGCTGAACAGAGCAGCTGCCCGGGCTCTGTTCCTCCAGCCTCCCTGAGACCTTGCTCCACTAGCCTCCTGGCCTCTCCTGCACTCTTGGCCAAAGTGCAGGGAGGACTGAACCCCCTGAGGTGTAGGCTGGCTCCTCACTGCTGCTTCCTAGCTCTTCTTACCCTTCTTCTTCCCCAGTCTGAACTGAGACCCCTCAATCTGCTGAGAATCAAAAGGCCGAGGGGAGCAATGGGCAGCAGGGTCTGCGGTGTGCAGGCCGGGCGCCACCACTGACTGAAGTCCAGGACTTCAGCCTCCCTAGCAGGCTCAGCCCTCTCTGCTCAGAGAGTGGCTTTTACTCCAATTCCCTTAGGGGTCCACGGATATCCCAAAGGCACTGAGTGGACTGACTGTCCTTTCCACTGTTGCCCCGAGCATCATCCCTTCCCGTGACACCCCTCCCCTGGAAGCAAAGAACTGAGTCCTACCATGTTGGGAAATGGGGGATCCTCCAGAGGCTCTGTCTGATGAGCTTAGCAGCAGCGAGCAAAGCTCGGCCAGGGTCCCTTATAGAAACGGGGAAGTGACACTTTCGCTACAGCTTGATACTTTATCCCTAGCAGGGGAGGGCAGGTGGCACAATGAATGAGTCACAGGACATTTGCATAGTCAGATGGCGGGCAGCCAGTCCTCCTCACCCCTTCCTCTTTCCATTCTCTTCCTCACCCCACGGTCAGTCATAAGGGCTCCACATCTGTCCCCTGAGAGGTGTGCGAGGGAGCTAAAGCCCAGAGTCCTGCCCAAGGTCAATGCGAAACCAGAATCTAAAGTAGCGCCAGAGTTTGGCAGAGCGCTGACACCCATGAGGAGGGCCTCACCTCACCCTCAAGCCTCAGTGCCTGCTCCACGGTACTCAGAGGACAGGCTCTCCCAGCTGCTCCATCCCCAGAATGCTGTGGAGCCTCTGTGAACCAGAGGCTGGAGCCAGCATCTGCCTTTTCCTCCGCAGCAGCCTCCACATCTCTTCCAGGACAGTATCTCCCACTCTGTGCTTCCAGTTCCCCTGGGGCCCCATCAGACTCCACACCCCAGACTCCAGTAGCTGGTAAACTGGAACTGGCTGATCTGGCTGCGGTTGTGTGACACTGTTCCTGGGGAGATGCATACAAATATGTACTCACCCAAGAAAGGGAGCCAATGACAGACCAAACTTGAGGACACCACTGAAGTCCAAGTTGGTTAACCAATGAGTTTTATTGGAGTTACTGGCAGAAGTATGGATGAGGAGCTTCTTAAAGGCGCAGAAATGAGTCAAAGACAGTTGCACCGCCAGAAGCTCACCCCAGCGTAGGTCACGGATGCCACGAAAGCTGGAAAGCCGGAGCTCATGGCACAACTTGCTCCCAGCTCAAAATGTTGGAGAGTGAATTTTCTAGGCAACTCAGTTGTTCTGAGCTTTCTCCAGGCAGCTCAGCTGGTTTCTGATTCTTTCAAGCAGCCCCCAGCCCAGCCCAGAGTGCCTCCCAGCAGTCTTCACTGTCAGGACAAGCTTGGGGAGGGAGGGCCTAGTGCATCTATCAGGGACTTCCTGAAGCTTTTCAGTCGTTAAATCCTGAATTTTAAGGTGCTTCACTGAGGGATGGAATGACCGGTCCACCTCCCTTGGAGGACAGGGCCATACAACACTGATGACACAACTCTTCACACTTTCCTTTGGCCCAAGTGACAGGAACTCAGATATTTCAAGCCCCAAGCCCTAATAACCCTGGAGAAACCTTAATCCCTAATACTTTCTTTCCCTTTAGAAGCTGCCCACTGCTTGCAGCCTGCATATCTATCTGCCTGCATGAGCTGACATCATCTCTAACATCACCCTGGTCCTGCTCTCATCCCCTGCAGCCTATTCAGGTTGAGCCCCTGGAAATGCCTATTCAAATCTCTCTCGCGCTCTTCTTCCCTCTCTCTCTATCTGTTTATATCTATATGCATGTACACATACAGTATATATGTGCGCATATATATGTATATATATATTGTACATTCATGTATATATGTGTTTCCTGCATGTTTATCTGTGCACCACTTGCATGCCTAGTATCTGAGGAGGTCAGAAGAGCATGTCTTTTGCAACTGGCACTATCCACAGCTGTGTGTGCTGGGAATTGAACCCAGGTCCTCTGGAAAAGCTACCGATGGATGCTCTTAACTGATGAGGAGCCATCTTTCCAGTCTCTCTGTTTAAAACTTTCATTCTGGGTCCCTGCTCTGCCCAGATCCCTCCATAGCTGTCTGGAGCCCTAGTCACTGTCCAAAGAGTAACCAAGGTCCTATGCTCTGTGTCCTTCATTTTTCCTCTGATCGTCTGACAGCCACACTGGCTTCTCATTGTTTGTACATAGCTGTGCACTATCTAGCTTTGGGCCTTTCAACATACTCTTCCCTCTGCCTGAACACTTTTTTTTTTTTTTGACAGTGTTTCTCTGTGTAACAGTCCTGGCTGTCCTGGAACTAACTCTGTAGAAATGTAGACCAGGCTGGCCTCGTCCTCACTGAGTTGTGCCCTCCTCTGACTCTCAAGTGCTGGGATTAAAGATGTGTGCCACCAGCGCCCAGCCTGGACACTCTTTTTTCCCACTTTCCCCACATGGTCCAGTTTGCCATCTGCCTTTACACACTGCTCATATCATCCTGCCTTTCCATAGGACCTTCCCTGACCACCTTCTCCTGGACCTCTCAGCTCAGCTACACACCCATTCTCCCAGCGCTACGAGGGTGTTGCAGGAGAACGAGAGCTCAAGGCGTACATAGTGAGACCCTGACTCAAAAGAAATACAGACAAAAGTAAGTAAAGCTATCGGCCCAGGCCTGGCTCTCCTGAGCACTGTGACCTACTGATTTCCTCTTTGCATAGTGTTTTCGGGTTTTACTTTTTTTTTTTTTTTTTCCACTTCATTGCTACTTCATATACTTTTGCCACTGTTATAATTTGTTGTACGTATTTATTTTATTGTATGGGTGATTTTTGTTTTTGTTTTTTGACTTCATAACTGTTTGTTTGTGGGCCAAGTGCAGACAGTACCTTCTAAGGCCAGAAGATAGTGTCAGATCCCCTGGAACTGGAGTTACAGTCGTGAGCTGCCATGTGGGTGCTGGGAATTGAACCCTAGTCCTCCGTAAGAGCAGCCAATGCTCATAACTGCTGAGCCATTGCGTTTTTAACCGCTACTACACCATACTACCCACCCTTCATGCTTTGCTGGATACTGACTCCTGCTGGAATGTTGACTCCCATCCCTCCCCAAGCTGAGGACTGAACCTAGCACCTTGCAATTGCTAGGCAAGCATTCTACCACTGAGCTAAATTCCTAGCTCCTGTGTGTTGACTTCCAGAGGACAAGAACTTCCATCTGTGTCTGTGGCACTGCTCAATATCTACTGAAACTATGCCCTGCCCACAGCGCTCAGCTTTGGCAGTGGGGGTATATTTGAGTAAAGTTTGAATAAATGAATGAATGAAGAGCATGAAAGAATGGCCATTCTCCTGAAAGGGGTAGGGTTCTATCAGTCTCCTGGCTCCCCCCAGACCATCATCAGGGTGAATCTCATAGCAGGCAGGACCCAAAGTGCAAGTGATCTAGCTGGCTTGGCAGCTTGGGAGCCATGGAGTTTTCTTCTTGCCTGCCTGAGAACCAGTATTTGGGGCTGAGTCTCCTGTGGATCTTTGCCAGGGTCCCAGTTTTTCTGTCCATAATCCTAGGGACTTTAGTAGGGGTTGAAAAGGGCCCCCACAATGGGACAATGCCCTGAGCCAGGAGAAAGGACAATCCCTCTTCTCCTGGGACAGGAGGTATCTACCCACTCTTCAGAGGCACAGACTGACCCCTGGCTTCTGCCAAGTATCTAACTGGGGCACTTTCCCAGAGGCCAAGGGACTCCTCGTGGACCTCAGAGTCAGCTGTCCACTTCCACTCACCACCCTGCATCCTTGGGAATAACAAGGCAGGTCAAGGACACATAGGACTGGAGACTTCAAGATACAGGCCTTTGGAATACCCATTATAGCCTCAGTGCCACGAAAACCCTGTCAGAGAGCCCTCATCCAGGGCGGTGGGATCAACGATGTCCTCTTACGAGCCAGGTGCGGAGGAGGCAAGAGGCAGGTGGATCTCTGTGATTTTTGAGGCCAGCGTGGTTTACACAGCAAAGTTCCAGGCCAGCCAGGGCTACATAGTTAATATTCTGTCTCAAAAAACAAATAGTGCCTTCAAAGGGATCCATCTCCTAATTCCCCAAATCCTACATTACTGTCAGGGTAAATGGGGACAGGAAGCCAAGAGGGGGACCAAAGGGTCACAAAGCAGAACCAGAGACTGTGGCTGTGGCTCAGCTGGCACACCACTTGCTTAGTAGTGTTCACATGGCCTTGGATTTGATCCCTGACACCCCATACACCAGGCACACTGGTACATGCCTACAGAGGTTCAAGATCATCCTTAGCCAATTTGAGGCCAGCCTGGGCTACATGAGGTTCTGTCTCAACAATCCACCCAATGAATGAATAAAACAGAAAGCCAGGGATGCTGATGCACACAGGAAATGCCAGCATTAGGGAGGCCGAGGCAGGAAGACCGCTTCACTTGTTATACAGCAAGACCCTGTCTAAAAACAAATCACTAAAATATTAACAAGAAAAGGTAAAGTTGGAAAGATCTGACTACAGATGGAAGCACAGAGCAGCAGAATGGGGTTCAAGTTCAGAGCTGAGGACGCGGCTAACTGCCAAACGCCAGCTGTCTGTACCATGGCCTTAAGCTTGTCTGGTTTCCAGCTCTGCATGAACACACGGGCAAGGTTTTCTTCTCTTTTTTTCTTTTCTTACAGGGTGTTGCTATGTTGGGCTCAAACTACCTCTTTTTTAAAGCCACTGAGTTTATGGTAACTTTTCACAGCACCCACAGGAAACAGAGACACCCAGATCACCATAACCCCATGGAAGTGTGAGGGCCTCCCAGGTAGGGTTCAAAGCATCCCCCATACGGCTAAGGCCAGGTCAGCAAGCCCCTTCTGAACAGTGAGAGGCATCCAACTCACAGGATCAGGCCAAGTATTGATTTAAAAATATTTTATTCTTTAGAAAATACAGCGTTCAACCATCCCTTCCTGTGACATCTGGCCCCTGCCAACCGTCCCTACCCTCTGTGGCTAAAGAATTCTGGACTGAGCGGGGACCATAGCATCAGATCTGGAGGCTTGGTTTATGCCAGGCTCCCCACTTAGACCCCTTGAAAGAGCCAGGTAGGGTTCCCAGCCACCCTGTGCACACAGATGAGAGGAAGGGACCGCCACAGGGCAGGGTCACGCAGTACTGGTCCAATGGCCCTTGAAAGTAGCAAATGTGTCCATCCACCTGCCCTCCTGTCCCACAGGAAGCAATTCCTTAGAGCCCAGGCTGGGGAGGAAGGAGGAGCAGGAGTGGTAGGGTGGCAACCCTGCAGTCCAGACACCTAGCTGTCGTCTCCATTCTCGCCAGGGCCCCGGATGAGGCGCTTATGGCCCCGCTTGCCGCCAGGGCCTTTGGGCTTGGCGAATGCCTGCTTGAAGGCATGCTGCTTGGGATGCACCTCATCGTAGAGGAACTCGGCTGTCAGTTCTGTCCCATCACCAATCTCAATCTGCATGGATCAAGGACAGAAGCCGTCACTGTGCTGAGGACCCAACATATACCAGTGTTGGTATGTCTCACTGCTAGGGTCACCCCTGATAGGACGTATCTTCTCGTAGGTCAGCACAGAATACATAAAGTAGGCTGTTACCCTGCTGGTCTAAGTCACCTTCTCCCAGGCCCCCAAGACCTAGGGAAAGGAGGTGACAAGGCAGTCATGGCTTGGGCTTGTGTGTGTCTTAGGTTTTCCCACATCTTGGCTCCCCACCCATCCAATAATGTAGCAATGAAGCCCACATGGACTTAGGACTCTGGTGTCCCACATGGAGAGTGGGGTGATGGGCCCTGGGGAATGCCTGTACCTTCTTAGCTATCTCCAGCTGGAAGTCTTGCTCTACGGAGTCGAGGAGGCGGCTCTTGCAGCTGGAGTAGAGCATGCGTTCCTTTATGCTGCACTTGTACCCCGGCATGGAGTAGATGAACACTGTACAGGGTGAGGAGGTGAGCCCATGTGGCTGGGGCACCTCCACACCGCCACCCCCTTAGCAGACCCAAGCAGTGGTTTGTCATTGCTGCCCCTGACCAATGCAGAACTGAGGTCCCTGTCATAGCTACTCACCCACAGACTCGAGGGTGTCACCCTCATGGGTGTGCTTATACAGGAAGAAGTGGTAACGGGCGGCATCTCGGGGAACGCGCGAGGGCAGCTGGACCACACTTGTGGGTTCCGTGTGTACCAGCTCGATGGTCTCCCGTTCCAGGTCCAGCTTCTGAGGAGGAAAGTGGAGGTGTGAGAGCACCACTGTACCCATTAGGAAGCAGGAACTGGCAGGCAGGCAGGAGGGTTTGGGGGTCCTTCTCCCTTCCCAAGGCTGGACCACAGGCTGCAGGGACTATTCTAAATAGACCTTCCCGGCCTGGCCCCAACTCTGCCCCTTTGACGGTTCAGCTAAGGATGAAGCTCTCTCCGAGATCCCCATCTGGGGTGGTGTGGAAGACCTTGATCTCTGCAGGGATTGCATTGACTCTATCCTCAGGGGCAAAGCCCTGGGAAAGTGTTTGTAAGGGAGAGCCATTCTGATTGGGCAGAGGAGGCAGAAGGACTCTGCCTGGGAAAGAGGTAGTCAAGGGAGCTATAGAGGAACTCTAGGATAGGACAAGGGTCAGACCTGAGGGCCAGGGTAAACCTGTGGGTGTCGATATGTTGTGAAGAGAGTATAGGGCCACGTGTTTACAAGGTGCCAGTGGTGGTCAGGACTTGGGGGCAGGGAGAGGAGAAAAAGAACAGTATATACAGATACACACACACACACACACACACACACATATATATATATATATTTAAAATAAGAAAAACATTGAACCAGGGTCTCATGTACATTAGGTTGACCTCAAACTCAGCGTCGCAAAGCTGACCTTGAGCTCTAACTAATATTCCATTCTCTGCCTCCCGAGGGCTGAGATTACAAGTGTGTGCCACCCCTCCCAGTTCTGTGTGCTGCTGTTGAGGATCAAATCCTGGTGGATGCCAGGCGAGCACTCCACCAACAGCGCCACCCCCTGGGTCTAAGGGCAACAAGGATTAGCAGAACAGCTCAGGAGCATGTTATACGACAGTGTACCCACCAGCTGGATATAGTTGACCGCCTTCTGCTTGAGTTGCTGGAGTGCCCGCTGGGCCTCAGGCTGCAGGGGGAAGGCCAAACCCTGCAGGGTCTGGTGCTTGCTTTCTACGCTGATCTCAGTCTTCACCTGGGGGCGAGGCAACCATGAAGCAAGGCTTACCTACCCACATCAAGTTGCAGCCTACCAAGTGTAGTGGCTCCTAGCACACACCGGCCTACACACCCACCTCATTGATTCGGATCTGCTGGAGTTCTCTCTCAGCCGAAGTCAGTGGGGCAGGTGCGGCACAGGATGACAGATGTTTCTGGTACCCAGCCAAGGAGAGGTCGTCCTGTGGGGCAGGCTCAGAGGTATAAACGGACACCCCAGGCAGGCAGGCAGGCAGGCAGGCAGCTCTGCTTGCAGCTCCTGGAGTCCCCATCCTTCCATTTCTTTTATTTGAGACAGCATCTTATGTAGCACCCAAGTTAGCCTCACACTCACTACACAACCAACAATGACCCTGAATTTCCGATCCTCTTGTCTCCACTTCCTAAGAGCTGGGGATCAAACCCAGGGTTTCATACATGTTAGATAAACCCTGTACCAGCTATGGCGCATCCCAGTCTTCAGTCCTCCTACTTCACCCTGAGCCTGGCACTGAGCTGTCCTGTGACCATCACATAAGGCCTCTTACTCTCTGGTCCTCATCCTGCATTCTGGCTCGGGCAACTAACCTTTACTGTCCCAAAGAGCTCATCCTTGATGTGGCCGCCTCCAAATTCCTTCTTCACTGTGGCTCGCGTAGCTGCATACAACATCTTCAGCCGCACCTGAGAGGGGGCAAACTGTGAGGCCCCCATGGGCCAGGCTGCTGCTCCAGGAGCCAACTGGAGCCCCAGAAGAGGGAGGCAGGGCATGTAATCAGGTCATCGCACTGGTCCCACATGCCCAGCAGGGGGCGCAGCGAAGCTGCATTAGGCAGCTTTCGCCAGCAGGGGTTGCCTCCACCCAGCCCTGAGTCAGGTTGATGGAACAGACAGGGTTTGGGGCAGACCCTAATATTCCTCCCCTTAGCCTCAGTAGCTCAGTCTCTCATCTGTTCTCTCCACTCCCCACTGGCCCCAAGCACGGAGATGGACAGCGGTGCCTAGAACTCACAGGTGAATTATCAGGTGACCAGGCCAGGAAGAGCCACTCGAAACCCTGAGCATTCTGTGAGTCAAGGCGGAAGAGGAGGTAGCAGGGCTCCTGGGCATCTAGCAGCGGCAGCACAGCTCGGTCGTAGTCCTGGTCCCAGCGTCCCACTGGCTCCTGCGAGGCACCCAGCACGAGCTGCTCTGGGGGGCAGAGGCCGGGTGAGCCGAAGTGGTATATCCCACCTCCCTCTCTGCCTGTGGACCCCTGTCCTCTGGCTGTAGCTTTCTGAGCTATCTCAGACCTTGCTTTTCCATCAAATACCTCACTTCCTCATGAGCCCTGAGATCTCCAAAGCGTGGAGCTGAATTCCGAGTGACAAATGTGAGTGAAGGAGCGAGTTCACATGTGCTAGCTGCAGCTGGCTTCCTTCGCACACACCTGCAAACGCTTACATTCACGTACACGCATGTGTTTGTGCACACATAAAAACACAAGGGAACATAGCTGTGTGCCCACTGCCAGCCTCGAGGCATTCCTACACTGGGTGCTGCCCAGTGCATTCTCAACTCCCTCAGCTCCTGGCTCTGGCATACCCCTGATATGTCTCAGGACAATGTGCTAGGGGACAGGCTGCCACCCCAACTTCACTCTCCCTCAAGGTAAAAAAACCAATAGCAGCCAACTACTTGTTTTTAAACACAGGATTTCACCACATAGCCCCATTTGACCCTGAACTTATGGTTTTCACCCTCTTGAAGGCATATGGTTACATATGTGCATCATTATGCCCAGCTTCTGCTTGTGGTTATTTTTGATACAAAGTCTTGCTATATAGCCCAGGCTAGCCTCAAACTTCTAATCCTCTGTCCCCAGCTTTCCAAGTGCTGGGATTACAGGAGAGTGTCACCAAGTTTAGCTAACAATTAACTTATTACCTTTTATTTATTATTACTATTAGTAGTGTGTGTGTGTGTGAGAGAGAGAATGGGTACGTGTATACCACATTGTGCATGCAGTCCTCAGGTTGAACTTGTGCCACAAATACTTTTACCCAACATCTTGCTTGCCAGCCTGGACCTGATGTACCTACCACCTCTCTGGCCAAGTAGGTTATCCAACCACAGTTTCAGGCTGAGACCTCATCTGGACACCATGTACATGGTCACACAGGCCAACCCAGAGGAAGAAGGGCCATGGGTGATCCTAGCTGGCCATGCTCACACTTCACCAGATGCTATCAAGTGTTTTGAATAGGTTCAAGAGTCCAGCTGCCTAAGAATCCAACACGCAAGGCCACCAGCCTAACTATCTCTACAGGCCCTGTCCTCCTTGTCTGCCCACCTAGGGCTCAAATGGGAATCAGGGTTGAAAGTTAGCAGCTAAAGCCGGGTGGTGGTGGCGCATGCCCTTAATCCCAGCACTTGGATGGCAGAGGCAGGCGATCTCTGTGAGTATGAGGCCAGCCTGGTCTACATAGTGAGTTCCAGGACAGCCAGGGTAACATAGAGAAACCCTGTTTTAGAAAAAAAGGAAAAGAAAGGAAGGAAGGAAGGAGTTAGCAGCTACAGGTTGGTAAGGTTGGGGAAGGGGACCAAACATAGTCAGTATTTTTTACTTTGTTCTTATTTTTTCAAGTTTTTATTTACTTACTTTATGAATGTTTGGCCTAGATTTATGTATATGTATCATGTGTCTGCCTGGTACCCACGGAGGTCAGAAGGTGTTTGATCCCCTGGAACTGAAGTTACAGATGGTCGTGAACTACTATGTTGATACTAGGAACCGAATCACAGTCTTTAGCAAGGGCAATGAGTGCTCATAACTGCTGAACCATCTCTCCAGACACTTGTTCACATTTTTAAGCCAGAATGTTTGGACAGGTGAGTAAAGGGTAAAGGTACTTCTCACCAAGCTTGAGCTGGATGACCTGAGTTCAATCTCTGGGATACATATGGTCAAAGTTGTACTCTGATATACATACACACACTAAATATAAATTTAAAAATAAACCAGAATTATTTTTGTTTGTTTGTGGTGTCTTTAGATCAGGATTCACATAGTTCAGGCTGGCTTCCAACTCACTTATAGCCAAACATGACCCTGAACTCCTGATTCTCTTCCTCCCAAGGCTTCATTTTTATATGTGGAGACAAGTCAATATATACAGTCCAGGCTGGTTTCAAACTCAGTTCCTCCAATGTCAGCCCTCCAATGCTGAGATTACAGGCATATGCCACATGCCAAGTTACACCAGGAATTTGACAGAAGTCACGTAATTTGGGGCTAGAGAGATGATGGTTCAGCTTAAAGCACTGGCTGCTCTTCCAGAACCCACATGGCAGCTCACAGCTGCTGTGACTCCAGCCCCAGCAGATCTGATGCCCTCTTCAGGCTCCCATGAGTACTGCATACACACAGACACAGATAGGCTTTTGTTGTTTTGTTTAAAAGAAAAAAAAAAAAAAAAAAAAAAGAACCAGGGCGGTGGCACATACTTTTAATTCCAGAGGGCAGAGGCAGGCAGGCAGATCTCTGTGAGTTCAAGGCCAGCCTAGTCTACAGAGAGAGTTCCAGGACAGCCAAGGCAACACAGAGAAACCCTGTTTTGGACAACCAAAAAACCAAACAAACAAAAACCCAAACCAAAAAAAACCAACTATAATTTAGTGTCTGTAGAAAAGTCAGGTACTCCAACCACACCCTACCCCAGGCACTCACTCTCAGGTACCCCAACACTTGGAAGGCAGAATTAGGATAAGACTGTCTACCTAGAGGGTCCTTATGCTTATGGGGACCATGCACAATGACATCTTACCTGGGAAGTTAAGGGACAGGGCTGAAGGGGGGTCACTGAGATCAACTGGCTATTTAAGGGTAGGAAGTCCAGGGCGGGGAGCCCCAAGGAGGCCTCCACTACCTACCACAATGACCCCTACCCAGTCCCCGAGGCCATTGACAAAGTCCAGCCTAGCTGTGGCCCTCCAGCCTGAGATGAATTCTGGGTCTGGCAGGTCCTGCTAAAGTGAATAGGACACTAGCCCATGGACAAAGGGCTCACGACAGCATGACAAGAGAAGGCCAGAAGGGCCCTTGGAGGATCTGGCCACACCCACACCCAGAATCTGGACCCTTCCCTCCAGAGGCAGTCACTTGGGACTCAAGGGAAAGGCACAGATGGACCCTGTTCCATCCTCATACTTCTACATCAGGCCCAGGCTCAAGCCCCACGCCCTCACACCCCTGACTGCCTGCTAAGAACCCTGGGTCTGCTTAAGGCTCTGTCAAGTTCAGAGTTACTCTATCCTGTTTTCAGAATGAGCAAGACCTAAGTGAGTTCTTTCTCCCCATTCTGGGGAAGCTCCTTGGCATCTTAGTCCTCCTACAGCCAACAGTCAAGCCAGGTCCAGCCTGCTGACCACACACACAGGCACGCATGCACGAACACACACACGTACACACAGGCATGGATGCACACACGACATACATACATACATACATACATACATACATACATACAGCAGAGCTCACCGGGCCCCTGACACCTACCTACACCAGCACTCTGACAAGGCCCATCTCAAAAACCACACAGCCATTAGGTACTGAGGCCTGACACAACCACAATACAGAGCTCTGCACAACAGAGTGACCACCATCCTCACCTGACTCCTGTGAGGCTCCTCTGTGAATGGCCTTATCCCATCTCAGGTGGAGAAACTGAGGTCTAAAGGGGACTGGAAGCTAACACTCATCATTTCTTTTTTCTTTCTTTCTTTCTTTTCTTTCTTTTTCTTTTTTCTTTTTTTTTTTTTTTTTTTTTGTGGTTTTTTTGAGACAGCGTTTCCTTCCCTGCATTGCTTTGGAGCCTGTCCTGGAACTAGCCCTGTAGACCAGGTTGGCCTCAAACTCACAGAGATCCACCTACCTCTGCCTCCCGAGTGCTGGAAATTAAAGGCCTGTGCCACCAACACCCAGCTCACCCATCATTTCTATCCCTGGAAGCAAATGGATTCAGCTTCCATCCCTACTCCAGCCTGTGGGGACACTCACCGTCCTCAATGATGACTTTGATGAGTCGGATGGAGCCAGCCCGGGCCTTGGCAAAGAATTCCTTTAGCTCTTCAGTGGCTACGAGCACAAGAAACATAGTTGTTGGTGGAGACACAATGGATGGGGATGAGTTTGGGTCTGCTGGTGTCCCGTGGGGTCTGATGGCTAGGCTGGGAAGTGGGTTAAATATGGTTCCACCCCCCCCCATGTGACTGGGAACCTGAGCCGGCCACTGAACATAAGCACCCAAATTTAGCTAGCAGGAGTGGCAGGCAGGCAGATGGCCTGCTGGCTGGGATAGCTCTGATGACAGGAAGGGCAGGCAGGAATGAGACAGTCCACTTGAAGACAGAACAGGGTCTAAGCCAAGTCAAGCTGGCCAGAATGAAGGGCACCCACTGTCCCCTGGCATTGGTCAATGTAAGTGGACACACTCATTTAGAGATTCAAACACACACACACACACACACACACACACACACACACACACACACACACACACAACACAATCCCAGATTGCCAACACACACAGGCAACAGACACAGCTACAGCATGTCTATACCAGGTGACAGGCAAATAGACAAAATACATAAGTACAGGTGTGCATGACACATGGGTGCACTTGCAGTCCAAGCTCCCAGCCAGTTTGTACCAAAAGAGGGGTCCCCAGCCCCAACACAACCCTACCAAGGGGCAATAAAGCCCCAGCCCCTAGGCAGAGAGGAAGGCTCCCTGGAGGAGTGGAGCCTAGAAAGGAGATTCCGTCCCGGAAGTTAGGCAGTAGAGCTGGAGGTCATTAATGACCAAGACACAGTGCCACGGAGAGGACCATGGTCAGGGCTACAGGACCACGAATCATCTCAGCTCCACTAGTGGTAGTAGAGAGGGAAGACACAGGCCAAGTGTGTAAGGGACCGGTTTGGGTCTCTGGGTGAGTGTGACCTTGGGGCTTCGGGGCCAGAAGAACCCAGCAGGAACACAGCTGGAGAGTTGAGGTCACTGAATAATTATAGGCCTTGGCTTGGGCAGCTGATGGGCAGCTTCGGGGCGGGGTGGAGGGGCTTTAGGTAAACAAACTCTCAGGCATGTCCTCAGGTGCTCCCCCTTTCCCTGCAGAGTGACCTTACGCCTGCACCTCAGGTTGTATACCAACCCCGAAAGTCGCTGTGTGACTAGGGGTCTAACAGGGCCCAACAAGCCCTGGGGACAGAGAAGCGTGGCTTGGTACTGCACACAAGGGGACACAGCCCCATTGGGCATGCTCAACTAATAACTTTCAGTAAATACTGGAAGATTTAGGCCTGATCTTCAGAGCCCCAGCTCCATCTTTGCTGTGTGACCCCTGACCTCTCTGAACCTCAGCCTCATCTACAAATGGAGTTAATTCCCTCAAACTCAAAGGTTTGTGGTAAGGAGTCCACGGGAGAAGGTGCCAAGGAACAGGACTTCTGCTAATAACTATTTTTTTGATCTAACGGTGGCTGTTTTGTTTCTTTCTTTCTTTTCTTTTTTTTTTTTTTTTTTCTCTCTCTCTTCCTGCCTGCCTGCCTAGACCTTGAAGAGAGGCCAAGAAGCTCCCCAGATAGAGGCTGACAAGCCCCTTCTACTGTTACCAGAGCAAACTAAAAAGCCAGCAGGGAAAGTGACAACCCTTCCTACACCACCCCAATGCCTCACCAGTCACCATCAATAATCTAGAGGCCAGACCTGGGACACCTGAGCCTCTGTCATCAAAGATTCATGCCTCCCGGCCCCCACTCGCCCACCTCTAACTTCAGCAGGTTTCAGGTTACATTCCTCCTCGGGGCCCCATTCTGAGGTCAGCAGGCCTACTCCTATGCCAGGCCAAGGCTGGCACCTGGTCCTCCAGGGTGGTCTTCCTTGCTATCTCCAGAAGGTCCCAAACAGGAAGGTGTGTACCCTCATAGACAGGACGGGGGAAGCCTCCCTAGGCAGGCCCGTCTCACTGTCTCACTGCACGGGGAATGAGGGAATAGGGCAGAGCCCACCACAGTGTGCGCAGGGTGCTAACTTCCTGGCAGCTCCTCCCAGTTGGAGGCAGCAGCTCAGACCAGACAAAGAGGAAGGAAGGGGCAGGCCAGGCAACAGTTTCCCCCTGACAGTTCCCCACTTTGAGGCTGACTCAGGAAACCTGGCTTTCCATCTTCAGGAGAGAATGGTCCACCTGTGGTAAGCCAGGTCCCTTCATCCTCATGACAAGCAAGACGGGGATGGGGATGGGGTGGGCCCAGGGGGTAAGCCTCTGAGGGCCATCCCATCACCTATTAGCCACAACCGCAAGCAGGGATTCAGGCGGTCAGGCAGGTCGATGGTGGTAGCCCTGGGCAGGAGATCATGATGTGGTGACAGGAGTGGCTGATGGCCAAACCAACAAGCTGTCTAGGCAAGCAGCCTGGCCTTCCCTACTGGCCAGGGAAGCAGCCCTTCCAAGGCTGTAATGGATGGGGACAGTGAAAGCAGGTAGGGCTAAAACACATGGCTCCCAGCTATGGCTTTCAACTCAGTCTATCTAAGGAGGAAACTGAGACCCTGGAGAGGAACTGTGGGTGTGACAAACTGGGCTGTAGAAGCTTCCTGTAGACAAGGGTGGAGGCAAGAGCTCTCCTAGAAAGCCTGAATCCTGAATCTTCCTTGCTTCCAGCTTAAGTTGGGACTTTTCCCGGCCTGGCTGGAGCAAGAGATCACAGTGGAAAACAGAAGTCAGAGGCCAAGGTCAGATGTGCAACTCTCCCCATTCTAATTAATAAGGAGGGTTCTATGCTAGCTTTTGTCCAGGCTAGTGCAAGACTATGGGGATCCTGGAAGGAGTAAAGGTCAGGATACCCTCTCCACACATACATACAAACCCCTATCAGTCATAAGACACCCGTGCAAGCATCCATGGTGACACACACACACACTGAGATGTGCCTGAACTGTGCACACATGCAGACACCCATAGATGTGTGCATGCTGCCAGGAAACACTCATGTCTGAGATGGTCCATGCCACCTACAGTGTCCAAGACCAGCCACTAGTGCATGCACACGAAGGAGCCTGTATAGGCATAACCAAGTCGCATCCAGACGTGCACACACAGGACTGTATACAGAGGACATGTGTGCACACTTTTTCAGATGTGCACATCCGGGTACACCCAACCTCCAGAAAAGAACAAAAATACCCAGACGGGTACACACAGGCACATCCGCCCCCAGATGAGTACACAAGATACTTCCACCCTGCTGTGTGCATCCATGTGCACCCATTCCCGGCTATGTACAGCAGTCTGTATTCCCCCAAGATGTGTCCATGCTAGGGACTAGCGGCTGCACAGAACAGGAAGCTTCCCTGGAGGGTGCGAGGAAGAGGAGGATGAAGGGACCAAGCGCGCAGCCCAGGCACGGCAGAGCCCTTGGGCCCCCCTCTCCGCCCTCCATCCGCCCTCACCATGGATGCCGGTCTGGTGCGCCATGGCTCAGCGTTCGGCTCGCTCGTGCCGTCTGAGCGCTCCGCTTGGTCCTGGCCCGGCTCGACTCGGCTCGCTTGAACCCAGAGCTCCGGAGGATGTGGCGGCAGCGCCGAGCTTCGTGCAGCTTCCCGGGCGGTGCCGCAGGACCCGCCCCCAGCACGCCCCACCCCCGGAGGGCGAGGCCGGCAGAGGCGGGCACTAGTGCCGCGCGTGCGCGGAGCGGGAGACCGGGGTCCTGATGGCTGGGTTCCGCGCAGCTACCACCTAGATGGCACAGAAGGGGCCTGCGGGTGCCCGAGGCACCGGTGTGTGGGCGGGCGCTGGTAGGACGCAAACCAGGAGGCCTGTGGGCGCATCAGCGCCTGAGCGTGGGACGGACTGTGTGTTCGGAGGGAGTTTGAGAGTGGGGGCCGATCCAGGCGTACCCCAGTTTGTGACACGTGAGGGGATCTCAGCGTATGCGGGCGTGTGTGTGTTGGGGGGGATGGTCTTGATTTCAGGAAGCCTACCGGTCATCAGGTGCACGAAATATGTGGTGGCTGGAGCCACACACTGAGAAAGGGACTGTAGGAGGAGGTAAATTTTGGATGGAAACGGTAGGAGAGGCCGGGGTGACCTAGTGGTGTGGAGGAAAGTTTTCCAAAAAGTAGGTGCATATGCTGAGGCTCAGTGGTTCTAAGTACCGGAACTTAGTCTGAGAAACTTTTCAGTTCCGAATGAACTTGTCTCCATTGTCAGAGGCCTTTTCTGTTGTTATTAATCAGTCATTTAGCAGCTAGTAATCTTAATTTTTTAAATAAAGATTTATTTATATGAGTGCTCCATCCGCATGTACGACTTTATGCCAAAAAAGGGCATCAGATTCCACTAGAGATGGTTGTGAACCACCATGTGGTTGCTGAGAATTGAACTCAGGACCTCTGGACTGCTGCTGATCGGTCTCTCCAGCCCCAGTGGCTAGTACTCTTAATCACTGAACCATCTCTCCTGTCCTGAAACTTGTTACTTAAAAATAGATCACTGTAACTGGACAGATGGCTCAGCGCTTAAGAGCACTTGCTGCTGCTGCTCTTAACACCCACATGACATAACAGCTCACAACTGTCCATAACTCCAGCTCCTCTGTCCTCCTAGGACTTAGGCACAGATGTGCTGCACAGAGATACATACTGGCAAAACACTCAGACACAAGAAAAGTTTAAAAGCGAAATAAATAAAAACTTAAAGGGCGGGTGGTGGAGAGATGGTTAAGAGCACCAGCTGCTCTTCCAGAGGACTCGTGTTCAATACCCAGCCACCACATGGCAACTAGTGGAAAAACACCGAAGCACATAAAATAGAGTTAAATAAAAAAAAAAAAAAATTTTAATTAAAAAAAATTAACAGTTTGGAACTGGGGAGCCGGCTTGGTCAGTAAAGTGCTGTGCAAACATATAAGAGCAGAGTTCCAGCACCAGAGTGAAGAAACTTGGTTTTACCCCCTGGGCTGGGAAGGGAGGGAGACCATGGGGACTACAAGGACAGGGAGTTTAAGGAGACAGGCCAGTACCTACCTGGAGCTCATTTGCCAGCCTACCCAGCTAAATGGAGAGCTCCAGGTTTAGAGAGAGAATCTAACATAAATAAATACCATGGAGAGTAATGGAGGCAAATGGCTGGTGTCCACTGCTGGTTTTCACATTGCACCCAAATCCACATGTGCACACTGTGTACACACACACACACACACACACACACTAAAAAAGAAATGACAATCTGTGGGAAAACAGAAGCATAACTAACTAGTTAAAACAACTAGTTTTATCCTACATATCCTAGATCTGGGATATGGTTCAGCCACTAGAGTGCTTTTCTAACATGCATGAAGCCCCAGGTTCCATCTCCAGCACCAGGTGTGGTGGCAGAAAGCCTTAATCCCAGCACTAGGGAGGTAAAAGCAGCTGCACGTCTGTGAATTCAAGGCTATCTTGGTATACACAATGTGTTCCAGGCCAGCCCGGGCTACGCATGATTAGATTCTGCCTCAAAAAATAAATAAATGGGAAGAAAAAATAAAAGGTTTGAGATTATCCTGGGATATATGTATGTATGTGTGTATATATATATATATGTATGTATATATATATATATTGAATTCCTGGCCTGCCTGGGCTATATGGAACTATGCCAACAAACAAGCAAGGGGTTAGGAAAAAAAGTAAAATAAATGAAAACTGAACTGTATTTGGAATTTTATTTACCTGTAGGCAAAAATTTTAAAACTTTGGTAAGAATTGTGATAGTCAAGGATCACAAGATAGGCTATGGGAGCTTACGTAAAACAGTGTGATGACAGATCTTGAGTGTGAAATTACCTAGGAGTAGAACCTTTGAGTTTGTCTGAGGGCATTTCCAGAAGAGGAGGGAAGACCCTAATTGAATTGGGCAGCATCCTATGCACCCAGGTCTGAATAACTAAGGAAGAGTCGCCTCTTCCTGGCCACAGACACACTGTGACCAGTCACCTTGCATCCCTCACTGCCCTGCCTTACCAGCTCGCCCAACACCCCTTAAGGATGGACTAAACAAGCTCTTTCCATGGTTACTTTTTACAGATACTTTGTTGCAGCAAGAACTAAAGAAACTAAGACAAACAGAAAGTACTAAATTGAAATCAAATCATGTATTTATCTTCTCCCCCCCCCTTTTTTCTTTTGCAAGCAGAGGGGTGAGGTGTGTGTGTGGGGGGGCTGACTGGCTGTAACTTTCTCAGACTTCTCTCCCTCTAGATTGTCAGGTACAATCTAGCAGAACCTTCCTATCACTTCAGGGCCCAGTGTGACTGTTACTAGGTGGGCTCACTAGGTGACTGGGGTGCAGCTCTGTTTCCCAAGAATCCTCCTTGGGCAAGCAGAAATGCCAGCAGAGCAGGGCTGGTAAACGGAGACCAGTAAGGCCTACTGAGAGCTGGCCTGGATATGGAACAGAGGCAAAGGTAAGGAAAGCCTCATCCATCCATCCTTGGGCCTTAGAGATTTTGAATTGGCTTCCTGGAAGAGAAAAGAGGAAGAGAAATTCCCTGAGGGGTGGTCTGACTCAGCTGCGTGGTCATACTGCAAACCCTGGGTATCTAATACTTCCCCTCTGTGGGCCTGAGTCCTCCCTTAAGAAATGGAAATTGCAGCCTTGCAGAGGGGCACCAGGAATTAGGTGGCAGAAGGTGACAAGTGCTCTGTTAATGAGCAGATATAAAGGGGGACACTGCTGCTAGCCCCCAACAGTGACCGCTGTCTGGAGGTTAAGACATTCTGAGCCAGAGTGATGTCACCTGCCTGTGATTGTAGTACTTGGAAGGCAGAGGCAGGAAGCAGAGTTTGAGGCCAGCAAGTTCCAGGCAGGTTAGTCTGGGCTATATGGTGAACGCCTGCCTCAAAACAACAGCAGAGATATCAGAAATTCTTACACTTCCCTCAGTTCAAGGTCACACCTTTAACAAGCTGGAGAAAGGAACTGCGTTCTCCTTTAAATTCCCATAGGTTCCTCTTGTCACTCACTCCAGGGAGAATCTTGTGCAGTCAGAGAAGCCATCTTGACTGCAGGGGCAGCCATTTGAGAGTGGGCCGCTGAGGCTGAAGACCAGGGTGAAAAGAACTCTGGAGCACTCTGGGATCCTCGTAGTCGATGTGTCATCTCACACCTCCAAGGACATGCTGTCCTCTTCCTCCCCTTGCGTAAGAGGGTGGCTGGCGCTCCAGCAGCGCGAGGTTGAGGCTCTGTGTGCCACTCGCCCATCACCCACTGTAGATAACTTCACAGTTCCCAGAGTAGAGGGAAGGGTTTCCCCCTTCAGAGGATCGAGTCCCACAGGTGCGGGTGAGCCTTCACCCCTGCTCAGTGCCACTCTGAGGCAGGCAGGCGGTGTCACTTCGCTAGCTAGGCCTCAGTTTTCCTGTCTGTAAAATGGGGTGGGTGACTGCGTTCCCTTCTTACAGGTGATGGCTGTGTTCACTGACCGCACACCCTGGGGCGGGAGGACCAGGAGGAGGCGTGGCCTCTAAGGTTCCACCCCCCAAGTCCCGCTTCCTCTCTGGGCCGGGTGGGACCCGGGCGTCCCGCTCTGTGCGGGTAGCCCCCGGCCACCGAGCAATGTCCGCCGGCTGGTTCCGGCGCCGCTTCCTACCCGGGGGGCCACTTCCCGAGCCGCGGCCCGCGGGGCCGCGCTCCAGCCCGGTGCCCTACCACCGGCCTCGCTTCCTGCGCGGCTCGGGCTCCAGCCCTAGCGCCCCCGACGCCTCCCGCCGCCCGGATTCCCGACCCGTGCGCAGCCCGGCGCGGGGCCGCACGCTGCCTTGGAACGCAGGCTACGCCGAGTGAGTGTCCCTGCCCCCGCATCCCCTCCCTACCCCCTCCTTGATCTCGTCGGGTTTTGTGCTGACCTAGAAAACTGAGCGAGCGTGGACACTCCCGCTAACCCACTTCTTGTCCGCACCCCGGGACTCTTGACAACATTCCTCCTTTTCCCACTGTCGCATTTTCTTTTGGAGAAGGTTGAAGGTCCCAGGAGGGCCATCACCCGACTGGACTTTCCTTTAGTCTGTTTGGAGATGAATGTCCTACCTCGCACCTCACTCTGGATTTGGCCTATGCTCTATGGGTTAGGGTTGGGACGAGATGAAGCCTCGCAAACCCTGATCCAGCGCAGTGACTAAAAGGCCTGGGCTCTGATTTTTCATCCTAGTGACAAAGCCAACGAACAGTTAAAAAAACTTAAATCATTGGACTATGTAAAGCAATTGGCTTGCAGAGCAAGCATGAGGATCCGAGATCGGATCTCCAGCAACCTTGTAAAAAGCTGGGTGTGTCAGTTGGGGCCTGTAATCTCGGCACTGGGGAGGCAGACGCAGGAAGATACAGGACTTGGTCTGGCAGTGTAGTTGAATAAATGAGCCCCGTGTTTAGTAAGAGACTGACCGTCTCAAAAAAGTACAGCGGAGAGCAATATAGGGAGACACCTGACATCCACTTCTGGCCCGTGCACGCACATGCACACTCACACAAAATAACTTAAAAAAAAAAAAAAAAAGAAGAGGAAGAAAAGTTGTCCAGATGTGTCAGGGATAGTACTCAGAAGCAGTTGTCCCAGGTGGCATGTCTGTGCCCACGAGGACATAGGTGCGACATCACTGGTGATTTCATGGCCTCAGGATTATCAATGCAGAGAAATCTGAGTTCAATGAGGACCAGGCTGCGTGTGGGAAGCTGTGCATCCGGCGATGTGAGTTTGGGATTGCAGAAGATCAAGAGTGGTTGACTTTGTGCCCAGAGGAGGTGAGTACAGCCCTGCCTGAACCCCACTTTCTGGCTAGGACCAGGATGTGCCTGGTGGAGCCCTGACAGTCCTTCCTATGCAGTTCCTGACAGGTCATTACTGGGCCCTGTTTGATGGGCATGGTGGACCGGCAGCAGCCATTTTGGCTGCCAAAACCCTGCATTCCTGCCTGCGCAGGCAGCTGGAAGCGGTGGTAGAAGGCATGGTAGCCACTCAGCCCCCCATGCATCTCAGTGGTCGCAGTGTCTGCGCTAGTGACCCCCACTTTGTGGAGGAAAAGGGCATCCGGGCAGAAGACTTAGTGATTGGGGCCCTGGAGAGCGCCTTCCAGGAATGTGTGAGTTGGGCCTTGGGGGGGTTTTCCGCTAGGGACTTCAGAAACTGGGGTATAATTCATGCCGTAGTCACCCCATTCCTTGGACTGTGGAGAGATGGTTGTGTTGATGTGTTTCCACCTATGCATAGCCTGTGGTCTTCAGCTGAAGCCTCCACTTGTCTAGTTCCTACACTGTGCTCATTGCTCACCCGTGCTGCCCTGGCCCTCAGAGCAAGCACTGCTTTCTATTCCTAGTTTGGGTTACACTTCCCTTGTGTAAATTCTCTGTGTACAGGAATTCGGGAGCTAATGGCCAAGCTTTTGAGCTGGGATTTGTAGGCTTGCTTGTGGGAATGTGATCGTAAGGGGTGGGGGGAGGGAGGGCGACTGAGATGGCTGCCAGTTTGGGCAGCAGCTGTGCCGCCTTTGGTTTGCTCCAGGATGATGTGATTGGGAGAGAGCTGGAGGCCTCAGGCCAGGTGGGTGGCTGTACAGCCCTGGTGGCTGTGTCCTTGCAGGGGAAGCTGTATGTGGCCAATGCTGGGGATAGCAGGTGAGTGGACCCTTGGAGGGTGGGCAGGGTAGTGGGCAGGAGGGTACCAGAGGGGGTTAGGACAGTGAAAGGAGGGTTAGAAATGAGGGGGACTGGCTGACCAAGATGTATTTGTACTTGGCATAAGCCAAGTATAAAGCTGGACAGTGGTGCCAAAGCCGGCAGGAGCTACTAGAGGGCTGCACATTTACTCTGTAGGTCTCAGGCAGTCATGGGAGGATTTGAACAAGGGATCAGCATAGACAGAGTGGCCCCGGGTGGTTGGAGAAGGGTGGTAGGAGGGTGGCTTTGGGTGAGTATGGAAGTTGTTTCATAGACCTCTTCACCCCCTCCAACCTGCTTAGAGCCATCTTGGTGCGGAGAGATGAGATACGGGTGCTGAGTTCTGAGTTCACCCCAGAAACAGAACGGCAGCGGATCCAGCAGCTGGTAGGTGCTCTTGGCAGAGGGATCCCCAACTCCCTGGGTCAAGGGCCACACAGGGCCCTGGGAAGGGAGCATGATCTGCAACCGGCCTCCACACCCTAGGCCTTTATCTACCCTGAGCTTCTGGCTGGTGAGTTCACCCGACTGGAGTTTCCACGGCGGCTGAAGGGGGATGACTTAGGGCAGAAGGTTTTGTTCAGGGATCATCACATGAATGGCTGGTGAGCTGGTGGGCTGGGGGACAGGGTGGGAAAAGGTCCAGCCTCACCTGTATGTCCTGAAGCAGTCCTGTTTGGGCAAGGTGGGCCTGTGAAGGTGTGATGGCTGGGTTTGGGGATGGGAGGAGCGGCAGTAGGGTGTGGGCCTTTGGCTGACTCTAGGTCTGCTTCTGCAGGAGCTACAAGCAGGTGGAGAAATCTGATCTCAAGTACCCACTGATTCATGGACAGGGTAGGCAGGTCAGTGGCCCCTGCGCAGGAATCCTTCTTTAGTTGCTCCCTGAAGGCCGGAGCGCTTTTGTTCCTTACTAGTGGCTGTGGCTGGTACCCTGGGGTCTGTTCCCTCATGTGTCTCTCTTAGAAGCCACCATTCACTTCCCCCTTTGTGTTCAACAGGGCCAGACACTGGGCATGAGCTAAGCCCCTCATTATCACCACATCCCTCCCTTTCTTCCAGGCGCGGTTACTAGGAACACTAGCTGTCTCCCGAGGCCTGGGAGATCACCAGCTCAGAGTCCTGGACACCAACATCCAGCTCAAGCCCTTCCTGCTCTCCATCCCACAGGTGATAGAGCCGTGTAGCCCACCCCAGCTTCCAACTGCCTAGAAAGGGCAGAGAATGAACCTGGTAGGAGCTGGGAAGGGAACACTGAAGGATCTTCAGACTTAACTTGTAGGTGACTGTGCTGGATGTGGACCAGTTGGTATTGGAAGAGGAGGATGTTATTGTCATGGCAACTGATGGGCTCTGGGATGTCCTGTCCAATGAGCAGGTGGCCCGGCTTGTACGGAGCTTTCTCACTGGCAACCGAGAGGATCCACACAGGTACTGTAGCGAGAGGAACCTGACTGGACATGGGTTGATCCAAGTAGCTTCAGCTGGGAAGACAGTGCTAACTTATCAGGGCTCAAGTGTCCCAAGGGAGAGGGGATCTGAGCACAAACAATCTGTCTAGTCTGATGATCTAATTTATAGCCCTTTTAGGCTTGTTTATTGTCCTACAGTTGCACTACATTTTAAGGAGTCTCCCAGGTGTCCTGAGCACTGAGTTCTGGAGGGCTGGTTCTGGCCTTCTGCTTTATCTCCAAAGTACATCTGCAGGATGGTCTTCACAGGTTCTCAGAGTTGGCCAAAATGCTGATACACAACACACAGGGGAAGGACGATGGTGGCACTGAAGGGCGGGTGTCCTACGATGACGTCTCTGTGTTCGTGATTCCATTGCACAGCCAGGACCAAGGGAGTGGTGGCCACTGAGGACTCTATACTGCACTCTATAACCTCTTCAGCACCAGCGCAGTCTGGGCATATGTCTTGGCACTGTGGCCAAGAGTGGGCCCTGTCTGGTCTGTTCCCTGCCACAGCCCAATGCTCCCACTTTCTGCCATAACTATCTGTTTCAAAGAAAACAGTGGGTGGAGAGCCTAGCCTACCCAGGTCCCAACTTCTTCAATGGTAACAGCCCTCTGGCAGAGGTACTTTATAGTATATGGTCTCTGTTGGCTCCTCAGCATCCTAAAGTGTTTAGGGTACTAAGATGCCTTGGGGGTGGTGGTGGTAGGCAACTAGCTCATTTTTTTCCAACCCATGAATGTCAGGTGATCCATTCAACCATCTATCCATACAAGGTGCCTTCTTGAACAGTTTTATACCTGTGGGATCACCTCTCAACTTTTTTCTTTTTCAAGATAGTGTCTCTATTGTCATTCTGGCTACTATGCAGACCAGCTGGCCTTGAACTCACAGAAATCACCTGTCTCTGCCGCCTGAGTTCTGGCATGAAACGCTATGTCTGGCTGGACCAGCCATCTTGAAGACAGCTTCTGAGGCCAGTTCAGATCCTGTCCTGCTCTCTGCCCATGGAGGGCACAGGTCCCAGATAAAGTTGGGAGAGTAAAACAGGGTGAGGCTTCCAGCAGAGTTGGCTAGGACTGGAGTCTGGATGCCAATCTGGTTGCTTTCCCCAGCCCCCAGGCCTGCCCTATACCTACGTATGTGTTCTGTTGTTCCCCAGATCTTATGCTAAGTACATACACGTCTCAGCTGGCCAGTTCTTGTTTCTAACTCTCCACTTTTAGTTGCCTAGCATTGTTCCTACCCTCTCTGCTGCCCTCCTGCCCACTCTACCCTGCCCAGCAGTCAACGATTTACTCACCTCTCCCCCCTGCACTGACCGCATATAGCTTTCCCTGCAGGGACTCAGCCAGCCTCTGGTATTAAATGTTTGTATACAAAAGAGCCCTTGTGAATCATGAATTGCTCACACAGCTTTGGTTGACACATTTTGCCACTTCTTGTGGCCTCTCAGTGGTTTCACCATGCAAGCTGACATAGAATCTGGGCTGTTTCTCATGCTCTGCTCATTGCTGCATTTTAGGTACCAAAAGGGTACCTCTCCACTTTTTAAAAATCATTTTGCAAGAGTTTCACCATGTAGCCTTGGCAGTTCTGAAACTATTGTGGCCTCAACTTTGTGATCCTTTGGCTTCTGCCTCTAGAGTGACCGGTTTGTCACAGTGTAGGCTAGGCTGGTCTGAAACTTTTACATAGACTAAGTTGGCCTCAGTCTGACTCCTTCCTCGGACTCAGTCTAAATACTGAGAATTACAGGTGTGGACCACTACGACTCCTCACTTACTCCTGGGTGACCTAGTGCTGTACATTTTGAGTTAGTACGAGCTTCAGATAGGCTGCTTGATGAAACTTCATTTTTCATCTTCCCTTTAAGACTTGCCAGCCCACCTTTCATCCCAGCACATAGGGCAATGGTTGGCAGACCTCTGAGTTTGAGGTCAGGTTGATCTATATAGTTACTTCTAGGACATCCAGGGCTATACATAGAAACCCTGTCTTGAAAGAGAAAAATCAAACCAAAACCTCTGACGCCATCTAGGACTTGCTGAGGTTCAGAAGTATCTGTTGAAATACAGTATTTATTAATGAACTTTCTCTGATTCACTCCTAACACAACCAAGGGGGCTTTAGGCAACACATAGCTCTAGACTGCAGTCAGAGGGCTTGTGTCATTAACTCACATGGGATGCTCAGATCCCATTTCCTCATCTTAGATTTCATTTCCTGCATGTTATCCAGGAACACAGAACACATTGGTATTTTACACTTCCCATGTAACACATGGACAGACCCCCAGCTGGCCCACTAAGCCCCAGACAGGTGCTAGAGTGTCGCTGTTTAAGACTGCTGAATCTGGCTTCCTCTTTCTTCAGCACATACCTCCACAGCCTCTCAGCAAAGTGCAGGCAACATCCTGTGCCTGCCTCTTGCCCACACCAACTGCCGGAGCCAGCTCAGCTCGCCCCCACATCCTACTGCCTGTTCCTCTTGTTCACACACTACGGAGTGGGCACACCAAGTCTCTCTATTATATGTTGAGCAGTAGCTGTAGCAGGCTCTTATTAATTTGTGATTTTTGTATGCACATGCCATGGCATGTGGGAATCTAAGGACAAATTCCAGAAAGTGGGCTTTCTCCTTTCACCATGGCATCTAGGGACTGAATTCAGATTGTCATGCAAGGTAAGCACTTTCAGCTGCTGACCCATTTTGTTGGACGCTCCCATCAGGCTTTGAGGGGTCTCTTAGAGTAGAGCAACCAGGAAAGCCTGGTCAACTAAATAAACCAAGCCATTTTCTCCTCAAGTGGCAGGCCAAGGTTTTTACCTATTCTGGTTCAGTGGGGGAAGCAGAAAGCAGGTCCTGGAGTTGTAACAATTCCCAATGCATTAGCCAATTAGGTGGCTCATCAGGCAGCCAGCTCATCTGTCAGAGGCAATGCTTATCTTCCATCAACCAGGGCCCTAGGATGACAATCTGATGGAAGTTTGAGGTGAACAGTGCAAGGTAGTAAGAAGGTCTCTGAAGACCAGGGCTGAGTCAGGCTCGCTCACCTCCATTCACTAATTACTTGCCCCGTGGTAGTTTAATTGGAGTTTGGGGTTAAGAGATGGGTCCAGGAGGTTCCTGTTACCCACAGGCCTGAAGGAGGCCCAACAGCTCATACAGCATTACAGGCACCTGAGCCAGAACATTGGCACAATGCATCCCTATTGATGTGAAACAGGCAAATAATGTCACAGAAACTAAATGGAAGAGACTGTAAGCCATAAAATTCTGTTTAAGACTGGTAACATGGCAAAAAAAAGTTTATTGTTAAGTACAAAAGGGACATAAAATTGTATGTACAGTAGGATAACAACTATGTAAACACACCAAAGTCTATGCACAGAGATATCTAAAGGAACATTTAACATCAAGATTAACAGTGGTACCATTTGGGTGTCAAACTGGTTCTTAGAAATCCCCAAATTTTCCTTCATAAGCAGTAATTGTCAGTTACAAAGGGGAGTAATTTATTAAAAAGTACCCCAGTGGCTGGTGGTTGAACAGTGCAGTGTCAGCTGTCACAAAAAGAGCAGTGGCTCTGGCTGGTTTTTCAGAGGGCGATGAATACATCCCAGGGACACATCCCCAAATTGCCAACTCTGCTTTCTCCCTCTCACTTCCCTGTGACCATACAGTATCATAAGTTTCAGCTGCATCTCTTCCTACCAATTCAGAACTCAGTTCTGCTGCCACAGGGCCAGCAGAGGCTGTGAGGCAGTATCTTCCAAAAGCATGGTGCTTGGGCTTTGGACACTCAGGAATGCAGACAATTTTCCTGCAGCTAGGCAAGCCACGTTATTTTCAGGTTATGCGGTTTTACCAATCCATAGTTAAGACATTTGCTCTCAACAGTTCCTCCAAACATGGACTTTTTCATCCCGAAGGTAGGCAGTACTCTCTCTAATCACCTGGTTCCTATAGTCTGTCCACTTGGGGAAAGCAGGACAGCTCAGCAACACATAAGAGACTTCAGTAAAAGTGGCCACCTTTACAGTTGGAATAGCAAGCCAAAAGTTGCTTTAAAAAATAGCATTAGTTGATTTAAAGCCCATACCTGCTCCTGAACAGAAGCAGTGATGGGCTGACTGACACCTTAGCAGCTGGGTACTCATGGGCAAATCACAGCCTGTTGGGTCTTGATTTCTGGATCTGTGGGGGTATTGCTTGCTTAAATGTTTGACTACCATTTGTTCTACTCTGAGGTGGCCATACTAGGAAGAAAAGGTCAGCTGCAGGTCTTCTCGGTCTGGTCCTAGCCTTCTCTCAGGAGAAAGCACGAAAAGGAGCAACAATGCCGACATAAATGGCTGAGAAGTTCTGACAAACTAAAAATACTGTGGTTCTAGCACCCTGTCCCCAAATGCCACAAGCCAGGCACAGAAGCCATGCAAAAAGTGACTGTCACACATATACAGATGCAGACAGAGCATAATCAGGCAAAAAGGATTCTAATACTGTAGAGAGGGCCCCAAAGTGTGGCTTGATTGAAGAGCACAAGGGAGTCATCCCAAGGCTCTTACTTAGCTGCCATGAAAACAGCAAACACTAGAAGCTCTGCTTCATGTTGTCTCCCTAAGGTTAACAGAGAAGACTAACACTTGTGGCAACACACTACCCACAAATAGTCTTTCTCAGCGGCAGGGTTCCCTCTCCTGCTGAACTCTTGATAACTAGATGAGAGAGAGTCGGCATATACACATACTTATGTGCATGTTGCACAAATGTATTTAAGTGGAGACACACACTGTGCTCAAATACAAACAAATCAAGGGTCATATATAAAAAGGCTAAATATAACATATAACACAGGCCTAGAGCCAGCTCTTGGGAAAGAGCTGGGGAAGAGGGGTATCATCTGCTGACTATGTACACAATTTGTGGTGGGCAGGGAAGGAAGGCATCAGTGTAAACAACTCAGACTCATTCCACAATACTGGCCCACAGGAAAACGTGATGTGACTCAGGTACAAAAATAAACTACTACCTTGCTTTTGACAAGCCAAGCTCGGTAGGAGCCCCACAAAAAGACTGTGGGACGGTCTTGATGGGGAAATTGCACCAGGCTGCTAAATCTTTCAGCTCTCAGAATTTACCTGCTACTCCCTTCCCTCCCTTTCAGACTCTTGGGCCTTTTGCTAGCCAACATCCAAGCCCGAGGCCTGCCCCACCCACCTACACAGGAATACTGTAAAGCCTCCTGACAAGCAAGGTCCTTCTGTGTTTGTCTCATTCTTTAACCCCAAGGTATATGAAGACTTATTTTTGTAAATGTTTGGCACCTAAGAAACATGATGGTTGTGGAATAATGCCACAATTACACAGGGAGACCCAGTAACAAGACATGCAGGGTGAGGGCAAGGGGTGCTGAGCTGCCCTAGCATCTCAAAACCAGGACCGTGGCTTCCCATGCATTTCTGGGGTGGGAGAAGGATGTGTGGAAATTGGTGACTTCACTGGCTCTTCAGCAGCAAATATATTCAAATGGAAGGGGCTCAAGGGCCCCACTATAACCTAATCCTAAGCAGTCACCCTCTGAAGAGCTTGTGCAGTGAGAGCTGGAGAGGCCGAGTGCCAACTGAATCTGCAGCACCAAGAGTCCTTTGGAAGGCGCTCAGCAAAGTAATTCTTTAGCGAGAAGATGGGCAGCACATCCCTGGGAGGCCATGTGGAAAGATGTTCTCCAGTCCAGTCAGTCCCACTGTCATCTCAGTCACTTCTGACTTTTCCTGGTGGCCGCCCTCACTGTACAAACAGCCATGCAGTGTCAGGGTCAGTCATCAATGGTGGGCAGCCAGAAGGCCTGGAAGGAGAACACAAATTTAAAAAAAAAAAAAAAAATTTTTTTTGAGACAGGGTTTCTCTGTATTGTTTTCAAGCCTATCCTGGCACTCACTCAGTAGACCAGGCTGGCCTTGAACTCACAGAGCTCTGCCTACCTCTGCCTCCTAAGTGCTGGTGTATCACCAATACCTGGCTCACAAATAAATTTCTTAAAAGCCAGGCTTCTCCTCACTATGGAAAGTAGTTCTTCCCCCACCTCACAGCATCAAGGTGCCTAACCCCAATAGTGAAGGAATTATGGTCTGGTAGCCCTTGCTCCTGATCAAACCACTGTCTCCAAGGAGCCAAAGACACTTACTCTTTTACCTTGCACCAAAGTGGTTCAGGCTTTTAAGGAAAAAGCAGTAATATACGGGAAACCTGGCCTCACAGCTAATCTCAAGGTGGCCTCAATCATACCCTTTCCTTCCAGACTAGAAAGGAGGTCTGGATGAGATGGTTTTGCTACCTTTGAGGGCTGGGTGGCTTTTTTGTTTTTTGTGATCTCACACTTACTATACATACATACATACATACATACATACATACATACATACATACATACATACATGCACAAACACAACTGATCCTGAACTGACCTTAATGCCTCTACTTTCCAAATGTTTAAATTACAAGTGTGTACCAACACAGCCACCTTAGTTTTCCTTCCGTCCTTCCAGTCTGGGCTTCGTACATGGAGGCACATGCTCTAACTAAGCTATATTTCCAGCCATGGCTACATTTCTCCTGATATCTTCTTGTTTGCCAAAAACAACAAATGGGCTAGAGGTGCACCTCAGTAGTAAAGGGTCCAGGCTGAAGCCTCAACCTTAGAGGAAGAGGAGGCACTATGCTCTGAATAAAGGCGGTAGAGAATCACCTCATCCAAGGTTCTACTTGGAGATGGAGATTTCAAAGGAAACTAGAGACCAAGACTCACCTATCTCCCATCTCCAGTTAATTCTGTGTACTAAAATTATATTTGTTTGTATATCATGGTGTATGAGTAAAGGCCAGGAAACAACTTGAGGGGGCTGATTTTCTCCTTTGGAGTCCCAGAGGTCACTCAGGTTGTCAGGCTTAGTAGTAGTGAGTGCCTCTCTACCCTCAGAGCTGCTTTCTTGCTTTTAGTTTGTTTGTGTTTGAGATAGGCTCTCATATAGCCCGGGCTGAGCTGAACTCTTGGTTCTCTTGCCTCTACCTCCCAAGTGCTAAGATTACTACGTCTGCCACTAAGCCTGATGTTTGATTCCTGGAAACCACATGGATGTAAGAAGAGAACCAATTCTCACAAGTCACCCTTTGATCTCTACAAGTGTGCCATGGCACATGTTCAAGAATACACAAAATAAAAACAAAATCAAGTCAGGCATGGTGGTGAACACTTTTAATCCCAGCTCTTGGGAGGCAGAGGCAGGTGGCTCTCTGAGTTCAAGACTACCCCAGTCAACAAGAGTGCTAGGGCAGCTAGGTCTATAGAGACCTTGCCGCAAATAAATAAATGAATGAATGAATGAATGAATGAATGAATGAATAAATAAATAAATGGCTAGGTCTATAAAGACCTTGCCTCAAATAAATAAATAGATAAAATTAAATATATTAAGAATTAACAAAAACAAAGTAAGTGCATAAATGGATAGCTAAGAACCACTAGAATTTTTGGGGAATTCAATGGAAAAGAACGGAGGCCTGGTGGCTCACACTTCTCATCTCAGCATTCAGGAGACTAAGGCAGGTAAACTAATCTGAATACATGGTCAGCCTAGGCTAGAGTGAAAGAGGCCTTATTTCCAAAAGCCAAAACAAAACAAAACAAAATTCAAAACTCCTGAAAAATATACACCTATAAAAAGGTTGGTCCGAATATTTTAAGGAGTAAATTAATGGTAAAAGAACCTAAATAGCTTAGGCCTAAAACCCAGGGCCAGAGCAAAAATTGCTCTGCAAATCTCTTTGCAGAGCACAGATGATCCTGTCTTACTGGAAGAGGAAGAAAAGTAAAAACATTAGCCTAGTCAGTTATCTCATGATGTGGGGGGTGTAACAGGGAAGCCACCACTTCTGAAACACGAACTTGTACTATGTAGATGAATGGAGCACAGCTTGCTGTCTGAGGCACCCACCACCCCAAATCAAGAGGATCCTAATGGGACATCTTTCTCACTGTTCACATACCATATTGGAACAGGCGCTGGCAAAGGTCATGAACTTGGGGTTGAACTGCAAACAGGTAATTGGACCCGTGTGTTTACCATCCAATACAGCTACTTTTATACCACTCTCTCCATTCCAGACGTGGATCTTGCCATCTTCTGAACCTAAACAGAATAATAATGAGACAATAACAACACTTCAGGAGGTAAGTAAACACAGGTAAGCAAAGGTGGACTGAGATCTAGAAAAAATTTCAGGACATATCCCTCAGCAGAAACTGAGAGGACAATGGAGGAACGACACCACGAATTGATCTTGACCTAATTATTTGTTCCCTTCTCTTTAGGGACTTAGTTTCTGTCTCTTCCAGTAACTGCACCCAAGTACTGGCAATTTAAGAGTGGATGAGCAAAAGTGCTTCCCTATTCCTAAGTCATTTTCTCCCATGCATTTACATTTCCCATCTAGAAAGGGAGCTAAATACCTGCTAACATCTGGCCACCAAGACTACTGAAAGTTACAGCACATTATCAATACAACACACTAATGCTTTTAAAAGAGCTCAGTTCTAAAGTTTGCAAAGGGAAAACCAACACATTGCCAGTTCTAATAAAGAACCCATGCCAGTGTGATTGCACATTCCTGCAATCCCAGCACTTGGAAGATGGAGAATCAAAATCCAAGGCAATCCCTGACTACACTGCAAGTTCAAGGTCAGAAGGGTTATATATAACAAGACCACCGAAAAAAGAAAAACAGAAAAATGAACAAACAAACAAAGCCAGTGAGATGGCTCAGAAGGAAAAGGTGGCCTGCCAGGAAGTCTGATATAACGATGAGTCTGTGGAAAGTAATCTATGGAACTCAAATGGTGGAACAAAAAAACTGACTCCCCAAAGATGTTCTCTGACCTTCACATATGGCACTGCAGGTATGCTTCTGTACACAGTAAAGGAAACTCAAGTCTGAAGGTACTATACAAAAATCTCAAGACATCTAATGAACAGCATTTTAGTAACTTTGCTTGATAACAAACAAATGCATAGTACCAGAGAAATAACAAGGAAAAAAAAGCAGCTCACCAATCATAATAAATTGTGAATCTGGAGTAAATGAAGCCTCGAGTGTAACAGCTTTGCTGTTAGCATAACCCTGAAACAAAACAGAATGGTTCTCATTATAAAATCAACCCCTTAGAAACATCAACCCAAGACACAAGCACCTTCAAACCAAAGATCTTTGAATGTGCAGTGACACTAAGAGACCAAATGTAGCTGCTACCTCATGCAAAGCAATTTCAACCCTAACTCCATATTTAGTGGGGAGCGGCAAAAAAAAAAAAAAAAAAACCATGTTTATTGTTATGAATAATTATACTTAAAAAGCAAACTTGGGACACTTTGTTAAGAGATGAATGACTCCAATATAAAAGAGCTAAAGTTCATAAGCCCATGACGAGTCAAGGATAACCACTGATCTCCATAATGCAGCTAACCGCATTCCCAGCCCAGAACTTATGAGTAAGGAAACAGCTATACTTAAAAGCTGTCAGCTCACCCCAAACGTGTGCATCACCACACCCTTGAATGCATCAATAAGACGAATGAAGCTGCCGTTGGTGGAAATGAGTATGAGTTTGCCATCATTGCTGAACTTAAGTCCTGTCCACTCACAAGTCCGATCATACTGCATCTTAAAGGTTGCAAATGGTCCCTGCAAAACATAGAAATATCAGTCCCCAGGCTCCATGAGCATCAATACTTCCTCTATTAGAACTTCTCTCTCCATTTAGACTCTAAGTGGCAAGCACGGGGTGAAGCACTGCTCTGTCACTCTCTTACCCACCACTTGCCTCCTTCACCACAGAAAGGCTGTCTTTTTAGACAGCGTATCACTATGTAGACCAGCTTGGCCTCATAGAGATCCACCTGCATCTGCTTCGGAGCATAGTGTTGAAATTAAAGATGTGTGCTACCATGCCTGGTCTAGAAAGGGTTCTCAAATATCCAATTAGCTGTTAAAATCTCTGCAACCTTAACATAGCTCAAGGATTCAAAGATTTACCTTATCAAAAGAACGAAGGTCATAAAGTTTGACCATTTCTGAGTTGACACCTGCAGCAAAAATTAACCCTTCTGGATCAAAGGAACAAACTGGTTTGCCCTGTAGATGCATGAGGCCCTAAGAGAAAAGAGGACACCGAGTTAATGAAAGAAGAAGCCACCACTCAATCATTGACTTTTTCCAGGGAAAACTAAGGAAGGAATAGGATCTGTATCTGGCCTACCTAAAAAACATTAACAGTAAACAAACAAAACTGACTAAAATGTAAAAAGTCATTGTATGCTGAATTTCCAATCAGCCTTAACTGTACAATATTACAGAGTTCAAAGAAAAACAAAGCCCTTGAGGCTCAAGGCCCTAGGCAGTTTTTCAAGCACTGAGCCACATTACAATGCAATCTGTTCTGGAATAGGAGATCTGCTTACCAAGCAGTAGTAGCTAACTGATAAAAGGTTTTGTTGCCACATAAGAAGACTCTGGGATCCCAAAATGGAATCACTGTTGTGTCCCTTAACTGTGAGGGAGAGCTGATAATGCTTTCCATAGAAAATGCTCAAAAAATGTAACTGTGAGGTACCATTACCTGGCAGTTAGGAGACCGGAGATCCCAGAGTCGAATGGTCTTATCAAGAGACCCAGAAATGAAAGTGTCATCCACAGGTGACATGGACAAGGCCACCACCCTGCAATGTATCAAGATAAATAGGAGTTGAAGCAAAATATAAGCAAAAATTGGATGTGAACCCTAAACCACTCTGCTTGCCTACAAATACCTGTTTTTCCAAGACTACCATCTTAGGAAGCAAACACAAACTTATCTGAAGAAGCAGCTAATATAACAAAAAAACAAACAAACCCAACCTAAAGCTCCCCCCATATATGTATACATATATACATACACACATATATAAAAGTGCATGGTCTCAGGCTGGAGCTCTACACAGCTCAGTGGTAGTGTTAAAAACAAAATGTGATTCTACTGAAAAATCAAAAGCACAGTGAGACATAGTTCATACCACAAATGGCTGTCGTAAAAGGACTGTTCAGTGCTGGTGAAGAGGAGAATGGTGGAGAATTAGAACCCCTGCATACACAACTGATGAAATGCGCAGTACACATGCTCCACAAAAACTCTTTTCAGGCCAGGTGTGGTGGCACTTGGGAGGTAGAGAGAGGCAGGTAGACCCCTGAGTTCAATACCAGTCTGGTTTATATAGTGAATTCCAAGCTAGTTCCAAGCCTGATCCTCTGGCCCCATTTAAAAAAAAAAAAAAAAAAAAAAGCCAAAACCAACCAACCCACCCACTCATACTTTTTCTGGAAAGACAGGTAATTCAGAAATTCCACTCCTAGGTATATATACTTTAGCAAATGAAAATATCTACACCAAAATGTTCACATCTTTACAGTAGCATTATGAATGGGAATAACCCAAATGCTCAATAATTAACAAACAAAATGGTGGACTAGCCATGTAACATGACAATATCATTGGAGACTAAAAAGAAACCAATAAGAACAAGCTTTATACAAATGTCCACTATAGGCAAATCTAGAGTTCCTCTTAGGGAGACGAAAAGTATTCTGGAATTATAGTAGCAATGGTACATACATGCAATCACTAAATGGTTTCTTATTTTGAGATAGGGTTTCATGCAGCCCAGGTTGCCATAGTAATAAAAGAGAGCAGAATTCATATGGGCATGCAGTTTTGTCACTGTCTAGCTCAAGAGTTCACAGAAGGTCTAAGTTGATATAAAAGGCTTCGTGCTGATAAGCATGGGGAGGAACATTAAGAACCACCAAAATTTTGGCCCGAGGGAAACTTACCTGCCAGTTCACAGGGCTCAAAGAAACTAGAGCAAAAGTGAATGCCATCCTTTGGCATTATACAGTAACCAACACTTCCTGTCTTCAGCAGCACAGAAATACCCTGCCTGTTTTAAAGTGTAACTTATTTTTATCAAAATTTTTTTTGGGGGAGAGAGGGAAAGAGTTTGAGACAGGGCATTAATATGTATCCAAAGTTGCCCTCCAATCTGTAACAATCCTCCTGCTTCAGCCTCCACAGCACTAGAATTATAAGTACATACCACCATGTTCAGCTAGAAGTACATTTTTTTTTTCTTTTTTCTTTTGAGATAGGGTCTTTCTATGTAGTTCTGGTTGTCTTAGAGCTTGCTATGTACAGCACCAGGCTGGCTCTGCCTCCTGAGTGATAGGATTAAAGATGTGTGACACCACATCTGACAGAAGTACCACTTCTAACAGGTAGCTCTCAGCCATCTCTCCTGTCATCCTTCAGGTATAACATGGCCCTCTTGAAATCAGAGCAGCTGTGACTGCTATTGTGGAACCCTCAAAAGATCCTGATTCCTTCCATGGACACAAAAGGAGTTAACAATTACTTGGAAGAGGAGGGAGATGGGTATAGCTTCCATTTTAAGTTTCCCATGCTCTTATCAGCAACCAGAATTAAACTTACTGATTCTCAAAGTTAAGACTTGGGTGGAATCATTTCTTTGCCCTATTGTTGGTACCTCTCAGCAAAAGTGACATAACAGTTGTCAGGGCACTATACTACCACTCTATATCATCTATATTAATATAAATGCCTTTAGTCCCAGCATTTGGGAGGCACAGACAGATCTCTGAGTTTGAGGGCAACCTGGTCTAGACAATGAGCTCTAAGACAGACAAGGCCACATAGTAAGACTTCCCTTCACCCCCCCTCCCAAAAAAAGTGTAGGATGTAGGAGTATTGTGGAATAATCTCTTTGTACACTGGAAGAAGTGTCACTCGGATTGGATTAATAAAAAGCTTAAATGGCCAATAGCTAGGCAGGATTTCTGGGGCAGAGAGAATGCTGGGAAGAAGAAGGGCAGAGTCACCAGACAGACAGAGTGGAAGCAGCATGGGCAGTATAAAGGCAATAAAGCCATGAGACAAAACATAGATTGATAAAAATGAGTTGATTTAAGTTGTAAGAGCTAGTTAGCAACAAGCCTAAGCTATTGGCCAAGCTTTTATAGTAAGTCTCTGTGTGGTTTATTTGGGAGCTGGCAGGCAGAACAAAAATAAAAGTCCATCCACAAATGGTGCCATGGAGAGATGGCTCAGTGGCTAAGAACATTGGCTGCACTTTCTAGAGAAAGTGCAATTCCCAGCACTCATATGGCAGTGCGTAACCACCTAAAACTATAGTCCCATGGGATATGATGCCCTCTTCTGGTATGCAGACATATCTGTAGACAAAACTCCCATATACATAAAATAAATAAATCTTAAAAACAAAACAACAAAAAACCCCTTCCACACCATATGAAATATTTTCCACGCAGAAGCTAATTCAAATGTTAGCCTCTGTGGTGTAAGGCCTCATAAATTCGAAGTTACTTTTGTTAAGAGCTGAGATTTGGCCTTGCTAAATACCAAGTCTAATTTTAAAGCACAGGTTATCACCTAATAATTTCAACCCATGTTTCTCTCTCTCTCTCTCTCTCACTCACACACACACACACACACACACACACCGGATTCTTGTTACCACAAGCATGCTCTTGCACTGAGCCACATCTAACCCCTCTTAATTATATTTATTTATTTTTGGTATGAAGAATTATATCAAGAGACTCCCACATGCTAAGCATGCGCTTAGCCACTGAACTATACTCCAAGCTCCTTACTTTAAAATGTCCCACTTTGGGTGTCTGGAGAGATGGCTCAGCGAGTACAGGCACTGAATGCTCTTCCAGAGGACCTAGGTTCAATTCTCAGCACCCAGATGGCAGCTTACAACTGTCTGTAACTTCAGTTCCAAGGTACATGACACCCTCACACATTTTAAAAACAAACAAACAAACACCAATGTACAGGAAATAAAATTTAAAAAAAAAAAAAAAGCAGGGTTTTCTGTGTAGGCAGTCCTCAAACTCAGAGATCACTCTGCTTCTGATAAGTGATGGGATTAAAGGTGTGTGCCACAATTGCCTGGCTCCTTAAATTTCAACAGAGATTATGTTATCTGAAACCCCATCTTCTGCATCCATAACCTCAGTAAACCAAGAGTTGACTGAGGTCAGTTAACAAGATGAAGAGGATGGATTTATTAACCAAACCTCTCCCTTCTCTCAGGGATAAAGAAATCTTAACTCTGTAATACTTGAGTCTTACCTTTTGCTGTGTCCAGGAAAATATCTGATATATTTGTTGTCATGCAATGACAAGTAACGGATAGTATCTGTAAGAAAACAAACAAGGGATGACATTTTACTATTCAAATGAAATCTATGTTGGATTTCCATTTTTCAAAAGACAAGCCCTAAGAACCTGTTTACTGTCACCCAAGCAAATTACAAACATAAAAAGTCAATAACTTGAGTACACATATAGATTCATACAACTCAAAAGCCAAGTTTTCAGTTGACAGCATTTATACCAACACTTAATATCACTGTTTGGGGCCCAGATGTACAATTCAATGGTGATGTGCTTGCCTAGTGTATGGGAATCTCAGAGTTCAAGCTGCAGTATTGGGGTGGTGGGGGACTCAGAGTAAAAATTATATTAAAAAAAAAAAAATCACTGTTTTGCTACAAATCTTTGGATTCTTCATAATTTAAAATTCAACTTGTCCTACATAAGTATTTCCCAGCAAGGAAAAAAAAAAAAATCACTAACTATAGACACAAATTTTATTGTCTGCAGAGTGACAAATCTTACACTGAGTATTAGGACCACAAAATAGAGGGCTATATAGTGAGTCTGAGAATAGCCAGGGCTACTACAAAGCCTGATCTGTTAAAGACAAATTAAGGGAGGAAAGTCAAAGTTAAAGTCTATCTAGAAAAGTAAACAGCAGGGTCTAGAGAGATGGCTCAGTGGTTTAGAGCACTTGGCTTCTATTCCTAGAACCCACATGGTGGATCCCAACTGTCTGTAATTCCAATTCTAGATGATCTGACATCGTATTCTAATCTCCCTGGGCACCAGACACATACACTATACCTAGAAACACATGCAAGTAAACCATTAAGAAGATAAAAAAAAAAAAGGATAAAAAGATTATGTTGACAGTAGAAAGAAGTGAGGTTGAGTATGCAGCTCAGTGCATAGTACTTGCTTACTATGGGCGAGGCCCTTACTAAAACTAGAAAGAAGAAAATTACTATTCTCCTAAAATGATGAAGAAAACTGGACATAGCAACCTGTAATCTCCACACAATGAGAATAGCATGGTGTACATTCAGTGAAACCCTGTCTCAATAACCAAACTGGAGCATCAATGAAAACAAAACAAACAAACAAAAACAAAAACAAAAAAAAAAAAAAAAGAAGAAACAATTGTGGCTCAGAAATAACAGAAACCATGGCACCAAAAATACAGGAAGGACAACATATTACAAAGGCAAACACAAGATAATCAGCCCAAACTGGGTGTAGTGGCACACACTTTTAATCCCAGCACTTGAGGTTGGGGGTGTAGGGTGGGAAGAGGCAAAGGCTGGCAAATCTGAGTTCTAGGCCAGACTAATCTAACTAACTCACAAAGTGAGTTCTAGGACAGCCAGTGCTTTTACAAAGAGAAACCCTGTCTCAAAAAAATGAAACAAAACAAAGACAGACAAACAAAAAAGAATAAAAAGAAAGTATCAAGGGACTTATTTTTTGGGGAGGGTGGGGCCAGGTTATCACTCTGTAGTCAATACTAACTCAGAAACCATTATATAGCCCAGGCTAGCTTCAAAACTAGCAGCAATTCTCCAGCCTCAGTCTCCCAAATGCTGGGGTTATTGGTGTGGGCAACACAGTTAGTTGGCTTGCAGGGATGCTTTATGCTGAAAAGGCATTTACCCTAAGAAGGAGAAAAAGAAATCTATAACAGAATTCTACATAGTTTATTTGAACAACTCTGAGCCTCTCAAATGGCAACCACAAAGCATTTCTGGTTATTCTAGTGTTAGGAACTACTCACCTGCCCTAAAGAGAAATCCCTTTCCCCATTACCTGGACTCCCAGAGATGAGCAGGGCTTCGCCATCTTCTCCACCCCACTTGGTAGCTGGTGCGCTGTTCCTGGCAAGGCAGTGGCCTGTACAGTTATCTCCTGTACCGGGTGGTATCATAGACCCTCAAACTGTACAAACTACTACCTCAGCCTGGAATCAGGCAAAAGAGAATGGAGCACTGGAAGAACTCTGCAGGACGCACTGGAAGCAAGAAAGGCAACATCCCCACAGCAGAGGCTGGCAGCAAAGCTGCAAGCGCCACACCCCTGCCTCATCTTGTACCATATATCTGGAGAATCACTGAGTCACTCAGAAAAGCAGCCCAACAAAAGAAATACACCAGTCATTTAGATATTGTATATATACCCCCAGGATCCTAGTATTTATTCTTATCCAAGAGCATCAATGGCATTGCTTACTTAGAAAACTACTTCTAAAAAAAAAGAGAAAAAGAAATTAGGTATATATTAAAATCAAGTTAAGGTAGAGAAGTCTCAATAAAGAGAGACCTCTGCCCATTGACTTTGGAACAGATTAAAATAGCAATTTAAGTAATCCTTGCTGAATGATGGGGCAGGATGGTGCTTGTCTTTAGTCCCAGCACTGAGGATTCCTTTAAGGCCAACCTGGTCTATATACAGAGTACCAGGCTAGCCAGGGCTACATAGTGAGAGCCTGTCTCAAAATAGGGATGGAGGCAGAAGAAATTACTCTGTGATCAACAGCACATACTACACTTGCAGAAGACTTGAGCTCAGTACCCCAGTACCCATGTCAGACAGTTTATAATAACCTGTAATACCAGGATCTGACATCTTCTGGTTTCTGTGGGCCCCTGTATTCACACATGCATATACTACCTTCACACACATACACACATGATCAAAAATAATTCTTAAGAAAAGAGAAAAATCTAGATGTCAGAGAGATGATGGCTCAGTGATTGATGGTGCTCAATGCTCTTCAGAGGACCTGAATGTGATTCCTAGCACTCACAGCACATGGCTCACAAATGCCTGCAACTCCCGCTCCAGGAGACCGGATGCCCTCTTGTGGCCCAAGGGCACTGGCACATACCCACCAGAGATACACACATACACATAAATAAATCTAACTGCGCCTGCCACAGTGGCACACACCTATAATCTCAATACTCAGGGTTATGAAGCAGGGAATATCATGTGATCTAGGGCAACCTTAATTACAGTGATACTATCTCTGTACTAAGAAATCTTACTGCAAAAAGCAAATCAGTAAACTAGTACCACTAAGGCTAAAATAAGATAAAATAACAAGTGTGTGACAGTCCAATCACTAAGACAGTTTGCCAACTTAGGAACTTATTCCAGGGGAAATCAGTCAAAAGTAGAAATAATTACCAGAAGAAAGTGTCAGTTTCTTAAAGGAAGAAAGGAAAAAAAATCTTTGAAACAAAATGTATTCCTGGAATCAAAGACAAAAATCATTGCACTGTACTTTGTGACAGACCACAGAAGAGCTAAGCTCCTCTAGCGTTCCCTAAGCTAGCACAGCTGAGTCATTTGTAAGCATTTTTGTTTGTTATTGTTAAAACAGGGTATAGCTACAAATGCTAAACGGTTTAGATAGGACTCAAACCGCCCTGAGTGCTGAGATGCTTCTACCCCCCCCCACACACACACACACACACACACACACACACACACACACACACACACACACACACAGAGTTTCTCTGCATAAAACAGTCCTCGATGTCCTGGAACTCTTTTAATAGACCAGTCTAGCCTCAAACTCATAGTGATCTGCCTCCTGAGTGATAGGATTTAAGGTGTATGCCACCACCAACTGGCTGTTTCTACCATTCTTAATCTGTACTTAGTCTCCTTTTCAGTCTGCCTTTAATGTACTTGCAAATTCTGCTTTATTTTCCCTCAGTCAGAAATGTAAAAGTCGTATTTATACCATCCACCTGTCTTTTTAGTTTCTGAAGATAAGGTTTCATTCACTATGTAGCCCAGGCTAACCTGGTACTTCCGTTCCTCCAGCCACCACATGCTGGGAATACAGAGGTAAAGTGCCACACCTGATTTGACCCACGTACATATTCTGAACAGGAAGGCCCAGTAGTTTACTAATTGCTGTGTCAAGTATTTCTTACTTTCGTTTTTTTCTAAGTATTCTTTCAAGTTTCAAGGACTGCAAAACATAAACACAATTAATTACTTCCTTTTCCTATCCTCATTGTAAAGTAAACATTTTTCATATTCTGTTCCAAGTCCTTCCAAAGTACTAGTGGCTTACTTCCAGCATTCTTTCATTTTTAATGATCACTGCTACCATTATAGGAAAATATTTAAACCAACTATAACCAAAGCACAAATCCTCACAAAAATCTGTTAGCTTTTCATAGGAACCATGACCTCCTAAAAGGGCTTGCTTACCGTCTATTTTGTTAGAGCTGTAAACAACCGTGTTTGCTGCATGAGTGTATCTGATGAGGTCCACACCATATTTCTTACTGTACAGGGTTCTCTTTGGTCTGATGAGCAAGCAGAGGGAAAAACAAAAGCTATCAGAATCCAACACCACAAACACTAGAGCTTCCCACATAAATAGCAGCACTGGAGTGATATGCCAAGAGTGATTAATAGACTCAACTGGGGTCTTCTTTACATGTAGAAGCTCTTAACCACCGAGCCACCTCTCTAGCCTCCACAACCATCTCTTGGAAATAAAAATCAAGTGTAACAGCTTCTCAGGATTAGTCTTTCACTTGTGAACACAAGGCCCAGACTAGAAAGTAGATATCAAGTATTTATTCAATCTTTTACCACATGATATTTAAAAGAAAAGGAGGGGGGAGGGCTGAGGCAGGATCTCACATGACTTCCAAGTCACTAGGTAGCTGAGGATGGTCTTGAACTCATGATCCTTCCGCCTGGCCTTCTCCAGTGCTAAAATTACAAGAGTGAGCCACCACACCTGGCTTCAAATATAAACTCTAAGAAGACTATTTAAGAAAAAGCTACAAGAAATACCACAAAAATCATGACTTATAACAGAGAGATATGAGAGTACCTGAAAGCCAGTAACTTTTCCTAAGCCATTCATTTATCTAGAAAGCACTTTCTCTTTGTGGTTTTTTGAAACAAGGTTTCTCTGTGTTACAGTCCATGGCTGTCCTGAACACTCTCTGTAGACCAGGCTGGCCTGGAACTCACAGAGATTGCCTGCCTCTGCCTCCCTGGTACTGGGACTAATAAAGGTGTGCACCATCACTGCCTGGTAGAAAGCACTTCATAAAGGCAATGATTTATCAAAATTGAAACTAGATGTAATACTGCTATGTTCCTAATATAACTCGCTCTTGAAAAATGTGCAACTTTCCTATCTGGAGGTACAAAGTACAGGCTGAGCCTTTCAGAAAGCGGGGGAACCCAGCAAAATTAGTCAATGGTTCCTTTTTCTTTTACTTTAATATAAAAGTACTTGGCCCGAACACCAAAGTTCCAAACTATGTGTTAACATCCCTTAAATGCAAACAAAAAAGAAGTTAGGGGGCTGGAGAAATGGCTTAGTGGTTAAGAGCACTGGCTGCTCTTCCAGAGGTCCTGAGTTCAATTCCCAGCAACCACATGGTGTCTCACAGGTCTCTGGGGGGATCTGATGCTATCTTCTGGCATAAATGCATACATGCAGTTAGCTCACTCATATATAAAATAAAATTTAAAATTTTCAGAAAAACTATAACTAAAACTTTTGTCACATGCTGCTTAATTAGACAATTTTTAAAACCCAAATACCTCTAGAAAATAAAATTTGAATGCTAGAATTCGTTCATGTCAGAAAATATGAAAACCTTTAACACGTTTTATATTTATGTCTAGAAGAATTTTAAACCAGAATTCACATCTGTAATTCCAGTCAGAATTTGAAAGGCTGCAGCAGGAGGATCACTACAAAGTCAAGGTCAGTTTCAACAACAAAATGAGACCTGTCTCAAGAACAAAAAAGGAAAAAGAAATCAAACTCCTGTACTAATGCTCACCCAGAGTCTGAATTTATGCAAAAGAATGTTACCTTTTCAATGTAAAATTATTTTGGAACTAGTGGGGTAAGCAATTAAATGCTCCAGGCTGCCTACAAGTAAATCATACGCATTATCAATTGTTAGCCAGTGAGGGTGAGGCCTTCTTCATGAAACCTATTCCAAACAAGAGTTCTTAAAATTGTATTATAAACACTACCAGATACCATCTACTGTCTGGAGGTCTGCTCAGCAGTTAGTGTTTGGTAACTAATGATTGAGGCTGAACATGTGCCTACACTAAAGGTTGATGACTCTGCGTCTATCAGTGGTAAAAGTAAATCCTAGTATTTCAGCTCATCTAATATAGAAAACAAGGCTAGGGATATGGCTCAACCACAGAGGGCATAATAGCATGCATGGGGCCCTGGATTCTACCTTCAACACTGCAAGTAAACATACTAACAAAAAACCCAAAACAAACCAACAAACAAACAGCATTAAAGCTTGTGGTATAAAAAGGTTTGGTTCTACCAAGATATGGGTCTGTATGTCATAAATGTAAAAAACAGAGATTTGTTCCTAATAAAAGAAACCTATTTATTTCTGTTCTATTTTGAAAGATTGAGCCTTGTGTTTTACCATTACAAGTGTTTTTAAACATGCACATTTTTTTCAGGTATTTTGGCAAGCTCCTTTAAAACTATAATTCTGGAGGCAAAGAATGAACAGAGAAATCAGAGAAATTAACAGTAAAGCCAATTGGTGTGGGGGATTGGGTGGTGCAAATCTATAATCAAGCACTTGGTAGGAAGAGGGAGAAGGATCAGGAGTTTAAGGCCAGCCTTGGATACCTAGAGTTGGAGGTTAGCCCAGGTTACATGAAACCATTGTCTTAAGAAGGCAAACAAAGTATTTATGTATGTATGCATATGCATGCACACATAAAGAGAAAACACTGAAAGATTAGAATGTTTTTTGGGTTCTTTGTATTGCCAAACATAAGCAGCATTCTCCTATATTTTTTCAAGTTGAAATACAACCCAAGGAACGAACTGCATTATGATGTTTAAGTGGACAAAAACAAACAAACAAACAAAATCCTCAAAACCTCTTTTTGGGCTTATGAGATGGTTTAGAGGCTAAAGGAAACTGCCATCAAGCTCAATAACTTGAGTTCAATCCCCAGGACTTATATGAGGGAAGGAAAACACCAAATCCTGCAAGTTGTCCTCTGGCCTATGCATGTACAGCAAGCTCACACAGAATAAAAATGTACAAAAAGAAATAATGTATATAAAAAAAAAAACTACTTTTGATAAAAAAAATGTAAAAAGGAAGATATTCTCTTAAACCAAATATTGTTGGCTTGTAATCCTAGCACATGGGAGGGTGAGACAGGAGAATTGATGTTTGAAGCCAGCCAGCACTACGGTCACATAACTGAGTTCCAATTATTCGATTTTAGATTTACTGATTTTATTTCATGTATACAAGTGTTTTGCCTGAATCTATCTATGTGCACCCTCTGCTGCATGTCTAATGCCCATGGAGGCCAGAAGAGCATCAGATCCCCTGAACTGGAGTTAAATGTACTGTGAGCCTGAGTCGGTTATGGCACCAAACTACAAGATTAGCATATGCTCTTAACCCTGGGCCATCTCTTCAGTTCCAGAAAAACCTTTTTTCAAACAAATTTTCTTTTTAAAACAACTTTAAAAAAAAAAAAGTATTTATTTTTATGTGTATAGGTGTTTGCCTGTAAGTATGTCTGTGTATCATTTGTGTTTCTGATATCAAGCAATTCAGAAGTAGGGGTTACAGATGGTTGTGAGCCTCCATGCTGGTGCTGGGAACTGACCCCAGATCCTCTGTGAGAGCAGCAAGTATACTCTTATCTCTCCAGCTCCTATATATTTTTTTTTTTTTTGAGACAGGTTCTTACTAGAAGTTCAAGCTGCATTTCAATATTCCCACCACCAGTCTCCCAACCCAATGCTAGACTTACAGGCACTACTGAGCAAGAATTCTTTTTTCCTTCAAGAAAGTTATTTGGAACATTGTAACTTTCTATTAAGTCTGTAATCATGTAGAAAGGTTTTATGCATGAATTACAGCCTTAGTATTTTATTCCTTTGAATAAGGGATAAACATTTACACTTCAGCTTTTGGGGACAAGATTCTCATATATGTAACTGCACTGAACATTTCAAGCAAATCAACTTCAAATTACTTCTAGTTCCCAACTTTAAATCCTACCAGTTCTTCCAAACAAACTCAAATGGTCAGAGCAGGAGAAAAACCAATACACTTAAAATGAGTATCAATTCAAACAACTATGTGTTTTCACTCTTCCCCAGGATCACCACTGTAGGGAACTCTCGCACACACAGCAGGCAGGTCCAGAGATAGTTACATAATAATTTATTATCGCCCCAGTGAGGAAAGCAGTCAAGAAAAATAGGCAGCTCAGTCTACAACACAGCCTTACTTTAAAAAAATGCAAAGGGGCAAGTTCCAAAAGAAAACTGTCTGTTACTTGAAAAAAAATGAAACAAAAGGAACAGATTAATTAAAAAAAAAAAACAAAAAAAAAAACTAAGGCTTCAAAAACATAGGTAACTTTAACAAAATGTCAAAAACAGTAGCTATTAAACTAAACCAAATATCTCCCACTTAGGAAAGGCGGCTGAAGTTGACAAGGGAAATCAAATTTAGCTAGTTTCTGCTACAAAGGACTTGGACTCACAGGGGTGAGGCCAGGCAGGCAACGTCTCCCCCCACTAAGGCTATGAACAAGGTATCTGCTCAGCAAAGATACACAACTTAAACAGTTCTCCAACTAAGACATAACTCCCATAAACAGATTCAGAATTTTGTTAATTCCAAGCAAACTATACACTGGCGGGATTTTTGACTGTTTTGAGTCTCCCTATGAAGTCCAGAACTCGGAATCCGCCTGCCTCTGTCGCCCAAATGCTGAGATTGCCGGCTGGGTCTCCACACTCGGGTAAACTTTCTTTCTTTCTTTTTCTTTTCTTTTCTTTCTTTCTTTTTTTTGCAATGCAAAAGGAAACACTAAATTGTTCCAGAATGCTTTCTTTGTTTTAAAGGGCGGTCACATTCTGACCAGAATGGGGCGACCAAGTTCGCCTGAGTCTGGCAAAGAAAAGTTTCCGGAAGGCTTTAACAAGTTAACTGCAAGCGTGGGTATCGGTACAGGGGAAGGGCAGCAGGCTCACATAGGCACAAACGATAAATCCTGACAGCTAAAAACTGCATCTCGCGGGGCTTGATGGCAGAAAGGCTGCGCGGGAAGCTGAGGGGCAGGGGACGGGCGCGGTGCCAGGGCTGAATCCAGGTCACCGCGGTGAGGGCAGAGAGCTGACGCCGCTGTGATGGGTTCTGCACCGAGCTCAGGGCCGACCCGCGCGCCTTCTGACAGTCAGAGGAGCGGAAAGGGCTACTCGTCTGGCCGCCGGGTGCAGGGCCATGGCGTTTAAAGGTCAAGGTCAAGGTGGGGTTTGGAGAGCGACGGAGAAGCGCGCTCGGAAGAGACCAAAGACACATGAAACAACAAGGCTAGCATTACTACGACCTCCATGATCCTAAGGAGAGAGAAAGGAAAGATCTCCTGCACCACTCACTGCAGGATGGAGGCGGAGTGCAGCACAGGCTGGGGGGCCTCAGCCGGGGACCAGCGACAGAAGGGAGGAGGGAGGCACTTGGAACCCGGCCCGCCGCCACCGCCACACTCACTTGCCCTCCTGGCAGTCATAGAGCACGATGGAGTCATCGTCGCTGCTGGAGATGACCGTCTCCCCATTGGGGCTGAAGTCAAAGCAGTTGATTTTGTCCGAGTTCTCGCGGAACACCTTGGCGACGCGGAAGCTCCTCAGCACGCTGTCGGTCAGCTTCATGGCGGCGGCGGCGGCTGCTGCTGAAGGCAGCCGCGGCGGCGCAGGGCCGGGGCGGGGCCGAGAGGCGAGCGAGCGGGCGGGCTGCTCAGGGCCAACCCCGGCGCGGCGGTGCGGGCGCCGCGCTGGCGGCTACCGGGAGGGCGTCTGACAGTCGGCTCGCCGCGCCGTCCTCTTCGGGCACGGCTCTCTCGTCGTCCGGGTGTGGGACCTCACTGACCGTTCTTCCCCAGAGTCACTTCAGGGCCAACCGGCGACGCGCCGGCTCATTGTGTCCGCCATCTTGAAAGGAGAAGCAAAATCAGAGGGCGAGGAGCCTCGGCCGCGGCGAACGCCGGGAAAGGGGGCGGGGCGGGAAAGGAAGCGCGAGCTGAGGGGGCGGGGAGATGACGTCAGCGGGGCGGGCTCACAGTTCCGAGGCTCGGGATGGCAGATCACCGGTGTGAGTCGGGAGGCCTGCGGGTGTACAGTCTCCAAATCCTTCCCGAGGGCGGGAAAGTTGAGCTCGCCTCGGGACTAGTGCCTTTAAGTGTTTCCCAGGGAGACTCAGGTATCTCTGAGGCCGTAGGTACTGTCGGCGATCACTCCTCGTGGCCCGTTCGTGGGTGTGACCCAGGTGGAACCCATCGCCGAGGGGCTTGGCCACCACACCACCAACCCAGGAGGCCTCCATTTGTTAATTTAATGAAGGACAACATGTACAATCTTAAATGGGTGACTTTTTCAATTGGGCATATACTATGATCACTGTTCATACTGTCACAACTTCCTTGAAAGTGTCAAAGTGTATGAAGACAGCTAACTTGTGGGTTATCTACATAGAGAAATTGTTGGCTGAGGGAAAAGACAAGACTGTGTAAGTCTGGGCTGCAGTTGCCACTTGACAAAGCAGAGCTCCGGGCTACAATTTGTTCTGGGGTTTGAGGAGGGGGAAAAACCGGTTTGAGTGCAACCTGAATGGACGGCAACTTTCCAAATTTCAAATCTGTGCAAGGAAACCTTCCATAGACTGTTGCACTCAATTGCCAGTGACTGTTTCTGAGTCTTAAAAAGGACGATACAGTCTGCCATGAAAACTTGAGATGGTGAGAAGGACAGATCTGGTGTCCTGTTCTTATCTGCTGTGTGAACTGATGTTCTTTGGAGCACATCTATAGTAAAGGTCCTGCAGATTGACTACAACTTCGGAATTGTGGGGAGATAAAATGTAGCCAAGAGCCAAATAATCATGTGCCAGGAGCAATAGTGGCATAAGCCTTAGAAATTGCCAGCCTTTTTAAAGAATAGCCCATTGTATTAGAAGATTGCTACCTTCAGTCCCAACCTACCTTCTCCCATTCCCCAACTTCCTGATAAGTAGAAATTAGGGCTTACAGGAATGCAGTTAGGTTACTTAGTAACCTCTCATACAGTTAGGGTATTTAGCAACTCCTACTAAAAACCTGCTTATCTCTACCTGCATTTCCCCTTAGCTGATATCCTGTTCACCTTCAATGACCTGTGACTTAAGAACAGCTCGCTGTCCCGGTTACCAGGCAACGACCTCCCCCTTCTGAATCCCCACCTTATTTAGTATCCCTCCCTAACCATAAATAAAATTTTGCAGCTTGATCAGAAAGCCTGTCTTGCATCAGTTTTCTTGTATCTCTTGTCCCCCATTCCAGGTCCTTTGAGGTTCAGGCCCTCATTGCTGCCCTCCTGGCCGGGGCAATCATGAACTATTTTAGGCCTCTTTAAAAACTTGTGTGTGGCCTGGTGGTGGAGGCACACTTCTTTAGTCCTAGCAGTCAGGAGGCAAAGGTATGAGGCTATCTGTGAGTTCGAGGCTCTCCTGGTCTACAACTGGAATTCCAGGACAGACTCCGAAGGTACACAGAGAAACACTGTCTCAGGGGGGAAAAAAAGTAAATGAAAAGGTGTGTCTGTATGTGTGTGTGTGTGTGTGTGTGTGTGTGTGTGTGTGTGTGTGTAAGTGCTTTTATTTGCTGAGCCATCTAAGCTGACCTTGCTTTAGTAGCCACTTTAACTTTTTAAAAAATTTATTTTTCGGGCTGGAGGGATAACTCAGCATTAAAGGCTAGGGTCACAACCATAAAGAGTATTTATTTTATGTATATGTGTGCTCTGTACATGTGTACAACTTATTGTGAGAATAGGGCATCAGATCCTACTATAGAACAGAACGTTGTGAGCCACCATGTGCTTGCTGGGAATTGAACCCAGGACCTCTAGAAGAACAGCCAGCACTCTTAGCTGCTGAGCCATCTACCCAGCCTTACTTCTAACATTCTCCTAATTAAGTTCCTGAGAGGCATCATTTAGTTTAGCTTCATCAATCCTATGCTAAAATGGCTGCACTATCACATTTGAAATCTGTCACCTCCCCACTTTGCAGCTTTGCTGTATGGCCCATCTACTTGATAGTCCCACAAATAAAATTGGTCAACACATCAGTTTTGTATTTGGGAGGTACTGTTCCTTAACTAAAATTTTGTGTGATCTCTTCCAGGTAGAACCAATCATTAAGGGTAAATTGATTCATCCTTTTTCCTGGGCAAACTGTTCTTTTATATCAGTAATTGGGAAGCAAATACACCCAGGAGACAGCATTTTGGTGAGAGGAATCTGTATTAACATACAAAAATGACTACAGAAACAGCCATAATCTACTGAATATTCTCAACGAAAAGAAGTCCTTGAAGATTAGCTTTATTGTATCCTGTACCTTTTCCAGATTTCACTGTTAAGATCAAAGCTTCCTCCCAACACAGCGTCCTGCACTACTTTTAAAATTTTTTTTTAAATATTTTAAGTGTTGTGAAACACTTCTCAGTTTCACTTCTTAGTTTGGCTCCCTGCTCTGCTATGGTGGGCTGGCCTGGCTTAAAGGACAGACTTTGAAAGTGACCCAGAGTGGCTAGTGAGCAGTGGGCAGAGGGAAAGCTGCAGTCAGGAATGAACTGTGTCCAGGCTAGGTGTGGTGGCTCAACACCTTTAATAGTAATACTAGTCTACATTAGCGAGTTTGAGGCCAGCCAAAGATATATAGTGAGAGACTTGTAGGGTTGTTTTGTTTTTTAAGATGCAACAAACAGAAAACATCAGAGCTGGGTGTGGTAATATACATATGAATCCCAGCACTCAGGAAATTGAGACAGGAGGATCATTTTGAGTTGAGGACAATCTATGTGACACAGTAAGTAAGACATACTTAAAAACAAGCAAACAAACAGAAAAAGGGCTAAGCATATGGCAGTTGTCCAATCTCAGCTTCCAGAGTGCTGGGATTATAGGCATATGCCACCTTTCCAGCCTTTTTCTTATAAATTCTAATGGAGACACATTTCTGGGCTAAAGTGTTCAGCAGGGCTTCTTTGAATCTTGAAATAACTAGAGTCAGGGGACTGCTTTGTCATTTAAAAGAGGCTATGTGTGTGGGAAAGAGTGATTACTCTAGAAGAAAGGTAGGGTGTTGGAACACAGTTGAATACAGTGGTAGTTTTGTATAGTAATTATGTTGGTGATTTTGTATAGTATGCTTCAGATATCATGCACAGTTCATGTATAACTGCTGCATACATCATGAGTTACTTGATTTGCTAAGTGAATGCTTCATTTCATCCCCTCAAGGGGAGCAGTTGAGGAAATAAATGTCCTATGGTAGTCATGAGTAGAGATAACCTTTTAGATCAATCTGAAATTTATAGATTTATAATCTCTTCTATTGTAGCACCTGCTGGGGTGGGGGTGAGGCAAGGTGTTCCAGTTAACAGCTTCAGGCTTGCTCAAGGTGCTTCCGGGGTCCATTCAGGGCCTTACATTCTATGGCAGCCTCACTAATAGTTTTATTTAAGTGTGTACTTGAGACCAGTGAGATGACTTCGGGTGAAAATGTTTGCTTCCAAGACAGACATGACACAGGGTCGCTCATGGAGCCCAGGGAGCCTGTATGGTAGGAGGGGAGAACAGATTTCCTCATATTGTTCTTTGCCTTCTATGCTTGAGTTGTGGCACATACACACACAAAGTGAATAAGTAAATGTAAAACAAAAACTTCCTTCTTTTTTGTTTTTTCAAGACAGGGTTCCTCTGTGTAGCTCTGGCTGCCAGTAGAGCAGGCTGGCCTCAAACTCAGAGGTCTGCCTGCCTCTGTCTACCAAGTGCTAGGATTAAAGGTTTGTAGCACCACTGCCTGGTTTATTTATTTTTATTTATTGTTGTGGTTTGAACCCAGGGCCTGACGAATGCTAAGCAAGCTTCCCCAGATTCTTTTAGGATTATTTTAGAGAGGAAGACTGGGTTTCTGAGTTTCTGGGTTTCTCAAGGTCATTAAGACAGCAAACACCCAAGACTGGATTCACACAGTGCTCTGCAACTTAAACTTTAGCCTTGTTCCCAAGGCAAAGGGTAAATAACTATTTATATTTAACAAAGTCTGTTGTCAGCAAACAGTGCTGTCTTGTTCTGGGACAATGATATGACTGACTGTGATAGGGAACTACCTAGCCCTATCACAAAACCCACAAAATTATCTCCAAAGTCTTAAAAGACTTTCTGATGATCTAACCTACATTATATCCCATGGATTCCAAACTTGCAGATGAACAGTGTAGTTCAGCCCATGATGGGTAGATCTGAACTGAGTATGTAAAGACTTTGTTGTTGTATGGTCGCCTCCTAAACAGTTCAGGGTGGCGATTACACAGCATCAGTATGTATTCTTAATACCATACATATTGTGTTAAGAATTGCATACACACTGTACATGAGGTGGTGGTGCAAACCTTTAATCCCAGCACAAGGGAGGCAGAGGTAGGTGGATCTCTGTGGGTTCAAGGCCAGCCTGGTCTACAGAGTAGGTTCCAGGACAGGCTCCAAAACTTCACAGAGGAGCCCTGTCTTGAAACTGCCCCCCCCCCCAAATTCCAAAGGTGGCAATTTCTACAGAAGGATGCATGTGACTTATGTAAAAATACTATTTTAGGACTGGGTGTGGTGCCCCATGCCTTTAGCATTGGGGAGGCATAGGCAGGTGGCTCTCTGAGTTTTAGGACAGTGCTACACAGTTAGTTCGAGGCTAGAAGAGGGTATTTGCAGCAGGCTTTCTTTTAGGGTACCAACCAGCTCCCAAATCACCAATGGCACAGAGACTTATTACTAGCTATAAATGCTTGGCCTTATCTTAGCTCTTATTTTAATCTGTTTCTCTTTAACTATGTTTGCCTTGGGGCTTTTTACCTTTCTCGGTTCTCCCTCTCTTCATCCCTCCCTCACTTTCCTCCTCCTTTCTTTCTGTATTTTCCTGCTTCTCATGTCTGGCTGGCTGGTGGCTGTCTAGCTTCTGGCCCTGGGCATAGCCTTCTCTTTCTCTCGAGTTTTCTTCTTCTTCCCTGAGCCTAGATTCCTCCTCCTGCTTACTCTCTCCATCAACCAGCCCTACCTATCTCTCTATTGCTTTCCTATTGGCCATTCAGCTTTTTATCAGAGCAATCATGTGCCTTAGGCAGGCAAGGTAAAACAGCAGCACATTTTTACATAATTAAACAAATGCAGCATAAACAAATGTAACAATCTTTACATTAAATACAGCATAAACAAATTAACACCTAGTCACATTTGCCTAGTTAAAGTAATATTTCACAAGTGTTGGATCTTCTGTAACTGGAGTCACAGATGGTTCTGAGACAGCATTCAGGGAATGTGAATTGAACCTGAGCCCTCTGGAAGAGCAACCAGTATTCTTAACTGCTGAGCCAGCTCTCCTGGCTTTATTCCCTTCATTTTCTTGAGACAAGGTCTATCTATGTAGCCTTGGATAGCCTGGAACTCACTATGTAGACACTAGGCTAGGTTCAAGCTCACAGAGATCCATCCACTTGCCTATGTCTCTGGAGTGCTGTCATCAAAGGCATGTACCACCAGGCCCATTGATGGACACTATTTTGATAGAGCAACTATAGCTGGCTGGCACACACCTTCAATCCCAGCAATTAGGAGGCAGAGTTCAAGGCCAACCTGGTCTATAGAGAGAGTCCCAGGACTGCCAGGGTGACACAGAGAAACCCTGTGTTGAAAACACAGATTAGATATACAGATAGATGGACAGATAAGACAGATAGATGGATAGATGGATGGATGGATGGATGGATGGATGGATGGATGGATGGATGGAGGAATGGATAGAGGAAGGGAGGGAGAGAAAGAGAGAGAACTATGAAGTCCTGGTTGTTCTGTGCTGTAATTCTTACCTCCCAAGGGACATTTGTATTCTGGCAATCCCTTATCAGTTCTCCAGTTGAGCTGCTTCTGTGAGCAGTTTATAGCTTCCACTCCACCTTGCTATCCTCCATCACTGCCAACCCATTTCCTTCTGTGGAGCAACTAACTTCACACTTGCATCCTTCCACTGGTCAGGGTCTCAAGGAATATCTAGCATGTTAGAGCCAAGGGTGATGGTTGAGGAGGACTGGCCCCAAGCCGGAGACCCTACCCTAATTGAAAAAGTTTTGTTTCTTTGTGTGTTCATCACTTCACCAGGCCACCTTTCTTTTCTCTTGTACACAGCTCCATGTTTTAAGAAACTGTTAAGTTCATTAAAATGTATCCATCCTTTTCCTGTAGCTGCTCCTACAGGAAGGTTTATAATTAATACCAAGCAGAGACTAGTTGTGATTATAATCAGGTACACAAATACTCAAACAAGCTTCTGATCAATCATGCTTCCTTTTTTCTTCTCTCTCTCTCTCTCTCTCTCTCTCTCTCTCTCTCTCTCTCGCTTTGGAGCCTGTCCTGGAACTAGCTCTGTTGACCAGGCTGGCCTCGAATTCACAGAGATACTCCTGCCTCTGCCTCCCAAGTGCTGGGATTAAAGGCATGAGCCACCAATGCCTGGTTCTTTTTTCTTTTTTAAAAAAAGCATTTCATGTGACTTCTAACTTGCTATGTAGTGAGGATGACTGTGAACCTCTAATCCTGCCTCCACTTCCTGAGTGCTATGGTTATAGACATGCACTAGCATGCCCAGTTTTATGTGGTGCTAGGGAATGAACCCTGGGCATCACATATGCTAAGCAAGTACTCTACTACAAAACAATATTCCCAGCACAAGAAAAGGTTAACTTGGAACAACTTAATATATTTAAATATATTAAAAATAGGAGTCTAACACCTGGGCTGTGGTGCAACTAAGAGGTTTAGATCTTTCTTTCATTTTTTTTAATTAAAAATACATTTATTATTTTGTTTGTTTTGAGATAAAATCTCACTAAGTATTAGCTCTGACTGGCCTGGAACTTACTATGTAGAACTAGCTAGCCTCAATCTCTGCATGATCCTCCTGCATCTGTTTCCTAGGGTTATAGATATGTACATCCAGGCTTAGCTATGCGATATTTTGTGGGAATGCTAGCTCAATATCAAGTAGGTGTGCACTAGTGGAATTAATTAATCTTGAGACATCACCAATTATAGATTGTAGGTTGTGTTTTATGCTGATCAGAGGTCAGTGAGCATCATGGTCCCGGGAATTTAACATGGCTGTCTCATGCTTTTGATACCAGTACTCCAGAAGCAGGAACAGGCAAATCTCTGTGAGTTCAAGACCATCCTGGTCTATATAGCCAGTTTCCAACCAGCCAGGGCTATATAGTGAAGTAGAAATAGTAACTGGTGTGATGGTAAAGAGAGAGAGAGAAAAAGAGAGAGAGAGAGAGAGAGAGAGAGAGAGAGAGAGAGAGAGAGAGAGAGAGAGAGAGAGAGAGAGAGAGAGAACAGAAAAGAAAGAGAGAAAAAGAAAGAAACATTGCTGCCAAGGATGTAGCTCAGTTGTAAGCATGTAACTCCTGGGTTTGCCTCCCCTTCCCATCCCAGTACCACATAAAAACAAAACGCGGGGCTGGAGAGATAGCTCAGTGGTTAAGAGTGCCTCTGAGTTCAGTTCCCAATTGAACTCTCCATCAGACAGTTTACAAACACTTGCAACTCTAGCTGCAGGGAATCTGATGCCCTCTTCTGGCCTCCACAGGCACCTGTACACACATGGAACCCTCCCTCCCCCCAAAAACCACACACACATCTTAAAAAAAAAAAAAATTCACAAAACAACAAAATCATTTCCTTGTTTTATCACTGTTTCTATAATTATTGGCTCTCTTGGGCACAGCAGAAGGGCTGACCCTGGAAATCCCACCAAGCAAGCTCTTCCAGTTTTTAACCCCAAAGCTCTGTGGCAGGTAGCAGACCAGCTGGTGCAAACCCTGTGAGGTATTACGGGCTAGCTGGTAAGAAAAAAGGGCTGAGCAGACAAGGAATTATGGGGCCCAAGGTCCAGGATATCAAGGACAAGAGAAAGACAAAACAGACATCTTTAGGAGGAACAGCTTCTCTCAATATGGTGCTGATGACAGTCTGAGTCCTCTCAAATATTTCATAAATTGAATCGGTTTTGGGTTGGTGAGTTGGTTCAGCTGGTAAAAATGTTTGTTGTACAGCCCTGGTAACCTGAGTTTGGTTCCCAGAGTCCATGTAGACGGAGAGAGGCAACTCCATAAAGTTGTTCTCTACACATATACATCACAAAAAAAATTTAAGTCTTAAAAATTTTAAATCATAAAAATTTAAAAATTGGTTGTATTTCGCTTCTTTTATGAGAGATAGGGTTTTTTTGTGTAACCCTAGCTGTCCTGGAACTCCCTCTGTAGACCAGGCTGGCCTTGAACTCACTAAAATCTGCCGGTGAGGCAAGAATGTTGTAATCCAGGATCCGGGTCTTCAGGGAGTCCCCAGACCCGCCGTTTCCGGATTAATCCCCACCCACCCACCCACAGTGCTTCCGGTCTCTTGCGCTGGAAGCGGCAGAAAGGTAAGCTTGCGTCTCAAGGACAGACATGGATCTTGGAAGTCATTCCTGGCCCAGACAGAGGCGAGCCCAGGCGAAAGCGGCCCTTTAATTTTTGCGACACTTAGCATTTCGCGGCAATTATTTCTCTTGCGAAGATTACAGGCTTCGGCAACGTCACTTCCGGTCGCCTGGCAGTTGGCCAAATCTGGACGTGATGTCAGCTCCATTTCGTTCCGGGAGGAGTCAAAGCTGTTCTTCTCACTTCCTCTTTTAGCAACCCGAGTGCACCGGAGTTGGGAAGGTGTAGCGTCTTAAATAGTGTCGGGGATTTGGCAACTGAAAATGCAAGTCGTCCAATTAAACTCACCACAATGTAATTTTAGTTACAAATAATCCCAAAGGTGCTGATCATATTTATACTAAGAAAGTACTTATTGGAAATACATATTTTACCAAATACCCTGCGTTTGATCTGGCAGCTTTGGCCTTGAGCATGCCTTTGTCCTGGATTCTAATAGAGAGCCTCTAGGCTTTTGCTGCCCTGTGAGATAGACAAAGTTCACTTAGGGCTGAGTATTGTATGTTTCAGATGCTAAGATGCTCCAAGCCTTGGGGATCCCTTGAATGAAAACCGGACATGTTTGCAGACATACCGGCTGGTGCCCTGTGTATTCTTTTTCACAACACAGCTAGTATTTTCTTTTGAAAATTAGCTGTGAACTACACAGCTAAATGGCACAGGTCTGGAGGTTGCACGTTATTTAGGAGTGGGATAAATTGTTACCTAGAGTTTTCTCTGTTGCATTGGACAGAGCATCAGAAAGCCTTAGGAGCCAGGCAACAAGAGTAGCAGCCTTCCCCACATGGAGGACCCCATGACCTCATGCATGATAGGTATGGTCTCTCCCACAGAACTACACTTTTCAAGTTCCCCCAAAAGAATTAGGCTTAATTTCATCCCACCTCTCATCTTGCAAATGAGAAAAGATACATTACACACTTTAAAAAAACCCAACATCCCAGTTCCTCTTCCATACCTGCTTATTGATACAGTTGTCTTTCAGCACAGGTAGGCCTTTATTATAGTAAGTATCTTTCTTGAAGGCTTTAATGTATCTCAGTGGTAGAGTGCATACCTGTCACTTGCAAAATCTAGGTTTAGTCTCCAGTACTCCTCTGTCCCCAAATTTAGATACCTTTTTACAGATGAGTCATTTGGCTTCATTGTCCCTATATTTACCCAGTATAGCTTCCTGACCTTTACCCCAAGACCTCTCTGTTTTTCACTCTGCCCAGCAGGGAAAACGATTGGGCATAGTTAGGAGCCTGGCCTTTGCCTGCTTCAGCACTGGGCTGTTTCTGCTCTGAGTGGTGTAACTCGGGGTTTGTTTTGCTATCGTGCAGCCAGGAAGGGGTGTTCCTGGCAAGGCTGACCCCGACCAGCTGTGTTGGCAGAAGGACATCTTTTCTTGTTCTGCTGTAGCAGATGTCCTCTTGCATATGACCCAAGGACTTGCCAAACGTCTCACCTTGAGTCAGATTTTGTAGCTACTCCTGACTTGTGCCTGGACCTCTCATTGAATTGGTCTGAGTGCTGAGATTCCTCAGGTTGTGTGCACTAATAAGCCTGCAGCCTTTCTACAGAGACTCAGAATTCCCAGACTAGTTTTATGATTTAATGAAATAGAGCAGGCTAGAGGTCAGTGGGTTTGGGGTCAGTTGGCGAGACAACCAACAGCCTTTCTTTTCCTTCCTTCCTTCCTTCCTTCCTTCCTTCCTTCCTTCCTTCCTTCCTTCCCTTTCTCTCTTCTTCTCCCTCCTTCCCTCTCTCTCTCTCTTCTTTCTGCAGTAGAAGTGGTAAAAAGGTAGGGCAGAAATGCCAGAAAGGGGCACTGCCTTGTTGTGAGGACTTGGAAGTAAAGTGTGTGGGAAGAGTGGTGCAGGAGAGCACTGGGAGGAATAGCGTTCTTTGTGAATAATTAACTCCCAGCCAAAGGAGGTGACCCAGGAGGAGGGTCCACTTAATAGGAACTTTGGACTTGGGGCAGAGTGTCTAGACAACTGGTGTGTGGCCTGCAGAAGAGGACGTGACTGGGCATCAGGGCTGGCCTTGCAGAAGTGGAGTAAGATCAGGTTCGCCGCAGGCTTCAGGAATTTTCAGCTTTCATTTGGGTGGCTCATTCTTGCAGCAATGGCCATGGAGTCCTTCAGCCCTGAGCTCTCAGAGGGGTGGCCGTGATGGTGGGGTTCTGTCTGTGGCCTCACTCATTTTCCTCCCTCTCTAGGCAGCTATGGATACAAGGCTGTTCTGAAAGAAGTGGGGCATGGCCGCAGCCCTACAGGTCCTGCCTTGTCTCCTCCGAGCCCCATCACGTCCATTCCTCTGGGGGCCCCCGGTGGCCCGGATGACCAGTGGAATGGCCTTGGCAGAACAGGCACGGCAGCTGTTTGAGAGCGCTGTGGGCGCTGTGCAGCCAGGACCCATGCTGCAAAGAGCACTGTCCTTGGATCCTAGTGGCCGACAGCTGAAGGTGCGGGACCGGAGCTTTCAGCTACGGGAAAACCTCTACCTAGTGGGCTTTGGCAAGGCTGTACTGGGCATGGCTGCTGCAGCTGAGGAGCTACTGGGCCAGCACCTTGTGCAGGGTGTGATCAGCGTTCCCAAGGGGATCCGGGCTGCTATGGAGCATGCTGGAAAGCAGTAAGAATCTGTGGGCAGGGGCTGCCCTTCACTGCCCTTTGGAGGAAAACCTCTCTTTCTCCTTGGCCTCCTTATTTCCTGGGTCTGGTCTGGTTTCAGGATAGGTGTCATGGGTACCCTCATTCATGTCACTCTCACTGTACAGCTGAGAGGTCAGGTGGGAGGAGAGGAGCCCATCCCTTCTCTGTTTGCTCCCTCCTCAGAGAGATGCTGCTGAAGCCACACAGCCATATCCAGGTGTTTGAGGGTGCAGAGGACAACTTACCAGACCGTGATGCACTGCGGGCTGCGCTGGCCATCCAGCAGCTGGCAGAGGGGCTCACAGCCGATGATTTGCTGCTTGTGCTCATCTCAGGTGTGGGTTCCAGAGCAGCTGAGGATGGCTGATGGGGGAAATGCCCCTGATACCAGAGCTTCCATGCTCACAGGGTGAATGTGGGACCACGGGAGACAGTGAGGAGCCTAGAGGGTGGTGTCAGGGCAGTCATCTATCTTGAGTTGTGATGGTGAGGGCACACTAACATGCTACCACATGTTAGAACCTTTGGAAAGCTTTGCTGCCTGAAACTGTGTCACTTGGGCTCCACAAGCTGAGTTTCCAGCTCTCACAGAACTCTCTTTGGTTGTTTGCTGGTTTTTTTTTCCTTGCTTTTCCTTAGTCCATGCTTTAAAAAATTTATAATTTTCGTGGTGCTGGGGATCAAGTTCAGGACTTCACACAGGCTGGGCAAACACTCTCCTATTGAGCTACATCCCCAGCTCTCCTAGCATCTTCTGGGATCTGGAGTATGCTAGCTAGAGGACAGCTTCACTCTCTGTCCACAGGGAGGCACTGTAACTCCACCTTCTTAGTCCACTTCCCTTGTGGTCTACCTGGTTCCCTTCTCTTCCCTGACACCCTCACTGACTCTGCAGGTGGGGGCTCAGCCCTGCTGCCTGCTCCCATCCCACCTGTCACACTGGAGGAGAAACAGACGCTCACCAAGCTGCTGGCAGCCCGTGGAGCCACAATTCAGGAGCTGAACACCATCAGGAAGGCCCTGTCCCAGCTGAAGGGTGGAGGGCTGGCCCAGGCTGCCTATCCTGCTCAGGTCACTCATTACTTCTTCAGCCAGCCCTGGCTTTCCCACTTGTGATAGGGGGATGAAAGTTCTTGTTGGGGAGGTCCTGGGAGGAGGCCAAAGAGGGTGAGATGGAAGCTCTCTGGTAGGTGTTCTGCCAGCCCACCTGAAAGTGGCCAGAAGTAGACAGACATGGGCAAGGAAGCGTACCAGGTAGTGCACACCTAGGACCAGTTTGTTCTTAAGGGCCCCGGGCCATGGAGGAGTCAAGACTGAACCTTATTTTGTGGCCTTTGTCTAGGTGGTAAGCCTCATCTTGTCAGATGTGATTGGGGACCCTTTGGATGTGATCGCCAGTGGCCCTACTGTGGCCAGTGCCTACAGCGTGCAAGATTGCCTGCATATTCTTAATCGCCACGGTCTTCGAGCTGCTCTGCCACGTTCTGTGAAGACTGTGCTCTCTCGAGCTGACTCTGACCCCCGTGGGCCACATACTTGTGGTCATGTCCTCAATGTCATCATCGGCTCTAATTCTCTGGCACTGGCTGAGGCTCAGAGGCAAGCTGAAGTACTGGGCTACGGCGCCATGGTGCTGAGCACAGCCATACAGGGTGATGTCAAAAGCGTGGCCCAGTTCTATGGGCTGCTAGCCCGGGTGGCTGCAGCCCACCTCACTTCATCCACGGCTGGGCATCCCTTGGAGGAAGAGGCAAAGCTCCATCAGCTCGCAGCTGAGCTCCAGCTCCCAGACCTGCAGCTGGAGGAGGCTCTGGAAGCCGTGGCAAAGGCTAAAGGCCCAGTCTGCCTCCTGGCTGGTGGTGAGCCCACAGTACAGCTGCAGGGATCTGGCAAGGGTGGTCGGAACCAAGAACTGGCCTTGCATGTGGGAACAGAGCTGGGAAGACAGCCACTGGGGCCTATTGATGTGCTATTTTTGAGTGGAGGCACTGATGGGCAGGATGGGCCTACAAAGGTGGCTGGGGCCTGGGTCATGTCTGATCTCGTCAGCCAGGCTTCTGCTGAAGGCCTGGACATAGCCACCTTCCTCTCCCACAATGACTCGTACACCTTCTTTAGCCGCCTCCAGGGTGGAACACACTTGCTGCATACAGGGTTGACAGGGACCAATGTCATGGATGTCCACCTCCTGATTTTTCGTCCTCAGTGATGGCGTAGCTTGTATTTTGAGAGTATATGAGGCCTGCAAGGGCAGGGTCCTTAGGAAGACCAAGGGCTGGTCCCCAGGGCCTCATTGTGCATTAGGACTACCTATCTCCTTAGCCTGCTCCACTCACCCCCTACAGATCTCCACATTCATTCCCCCAACTAGATTATAAGACAAGGGGTCCTTCCCTCCCCTGCTTTCTGCCCTGTCAGCAGGGAGCCCTGGGCCCAGAAGAAGCTCCATGGCCAGTTCCCAGTCCTTCTTTCTTCCCCAGGAGCCCATCTGCCCAGATCCATGGAATGAAGTTAGGGAGCCTGAAAATAAAAAGGAGCATGTTGTGGGGGACTCGGGTCCCCTTCCCTCAGTGCTTTTTTCTTTAGTGCAGATCTTCGGGTAGCTGCTGGGGAGGGGAACATGGTGTGGTCCTAGCAATGGTGCCTCACCCACCCACGTCTCTGCTGGGCACACAGGGTCTGTTGATGGGAACCTGTGAGGGTTGAATAGGGCTCCTAGCAGCCTCAGTGTGGGTGAGCAGGACAGCTTTAAGGATTGTTTCCTGCTCAGCCACGACTCCCTGTGGTAACGCGACTCTCCTGCTGGGGCCTGGCTGGGTGGAGATTTTCTACTTGCTACCAAGGGTTTTCCTCTGGGGTTTGGACCACTCTCGGCTTTCCTCCTTTATCTTACCCCTCTCTATCCAGAGGTGTCTTGAGGCTGCAGGGCATTAAGCTTGTTCTCCCATGTCTGTTCCATTTCCCCAGGCTAAATATGCTGTGTTCAGTAGCTGCTCCTCAAGGTACACAGTTGGGGTCCCGGTGCCAGCATTTTAGCATGTGTCTCCAGGGCTAGAACAGTAGGCCAGAGCAGTGAAGGAGTTCAGCCTTCTCACCCTGTCCTGTTATAGCTGTCAGGGGTGAGTCCCTTGGGTTGGCCTGCAGCCACTGACCTCGCTCCCCTTGAGCCTTGGTGCTCAGTATCAGAGCCCTCCGTTGGCTATCCTCACCGTGCGCCACGGCTCCAATCCCTATATGAGTGAGCAATAGAATCACATAGGAATAAAAAGCCATAGAGAACAGTGAGGCCCGGGGCTGCTCCTATGGGCCCCTCTTCCACTGTGAGGGTGTGCAGGACTCCAGGCCACAGCTGATGTGTCCTGGGCAGAGCCTGCACTCTCCATGGGCTCTGGACAGTCTGGTTAGCAGTTGGGCTGTGATCCCCATACCTAGATCCTGCATGTTTCAGAGACTGGAAGGGAGGGAAGCAAGGCGAGCTGTCTCTGAGGACCAGAGAGGTTTAGGGGGAGTGTAGTGGTTTGTACCATTTTCTTTCCTGGTGTCAAAGTCTCAGGGAATTTTGTCTTTACATTGGCATCCTCCAGAGGTATCCTGCCTCTGTGTTCTTGACCTTGGGAATGTATTCCCGTTGGACACGAAGTTGCAGGCAAGAGCTTCAAGAGAAGAGGACTGGGGACCAAGGACTTGTCAGCCACATCCTCAGTGTCTTTGTGTGATGAGCATGTGAGCACAGGACACATGCCTCTATAGCGTACCCACAAGTGCTTTTCAGAGTAGGGTTGCATGTGGGTATGGCTGCCTCCATTGCCTGCTGAGGGCTTTATATATGAACAGAGTCTTGCTGGAGCTCCCCTCATCTGCCTTGGTCCCTTTCCTGTGTTTTCATAGCCTGGGAGCCAGACTCTGAATTGGGCCCCCTTAGAGCAAACAGTTGGGGTGGGCTTAACTCACTGTTTTTGCTCAACTATATATTTGCTCAGTCTAGATTGATAAAAAATGTGCAAATTCTTTACACTTGGTGCTCAATATAACACTCGTCCCCCCATCAATGTCATTTAGGTAGCTGGGCCTGGTGGCACAGGTCTGTATATCCAGGGTACTTGAGAGGCAGGAGGATTGAGAGTTCATGGCTAGCCTGAGTTACAGAGAGAATTCAAGGTCAGCCTAGGCAACTAAGTGAGATTCCCATTTCAAAGACCTTTAAAAAGAAGGCTGGGAATAGTCGGTGGTACTTACTATTCTAGCATGCTCAGTTCCCAGCACTGAAAAGTAAACTAAATGGATGAATGGCTAAATACACATGAGTCTTATCAGTTATGGCTTGTTGAAGGTAGTCCCCTCTTTTGGCTTTTGGCTGCCATTTTTCCTGACTCAGGTTTCTGCTCCCAAATCCCCATTTCATCTTCAAGTGCTGACACTTTCCATGGCTTGAGGATTGTTCCATGAGGGGTGCCCAGCCCTCCTTTACCTGAAAGCCTCCTCGTGCTCTGCGCATAGCATGAGCTGTGGGTTTGGAGAGCCTGTGGGTCTGGGGTCGGCTTATCTAAACCCATTTGTCCTGTAGCTGGAGAATTAGAGAAGATGATCTATCTGGGGGATAAAGCAAGTTAGTCACAGGCCCAGCATGAGAACTTGGTTTAGACCCTTTTAGTCGTTTTCTGCCACCCTTTGGGTCTCAGACACCCTGGGGCCAACCTAAGGTTTAGGCAGAATTAGGGGATGTATCTTTATTTTCCTTGTTGCCCCTCAGGGGTTTGAGGATGGTCATGTGACCATACTTAGCTTCTTAGGGATCTCTAAAGCAGATTTATTGATCCCTTTGTGGATGGAAGGGCAGTGTGATGATTTGGTAGAAAACCCCATGCATGTGAATGGTAGGCATACACCTAGTGTGCATGTGTGTGTCCAATGCAGCCTCCAACCAGCCACCTAGTAGGCCTCCACACTGCTCCATTGCAAGGTGCAGGCAGTTTGGTGTAGTTAGAATGTCGGGGACAGGCAAAGAGACCTTAAAGGCTGGCTGGCAGAGGTAGTGTGGCAGAGCCTCACGGGGGAGGTAACCTTACTTTGATAACACAGGCAAGGCTCATGAAGATTTTAGCAGGGAGGATGTGTCAGGATTGATGGGAGAGGGCAGGGGATGACGGTGTGTGAGAAGGTAGGAGGGTTCCAGGTGGAGACACACCATGTGGCTTCCAGCTCTTCCTCCCTTCCTTTCCCACCTTTGCAAGTTCCTCATGGCCTCAGCCCTGTAGCCTTCATCTAACCTTGGCAACTCTGTTATTTATTTTGAGACAGGGTCACTTTGTAGCCCTGGTTGGCTTTCAACTCACAGAGATCTACCGGCCTCTGTTTCCCAAGTGCTGGGATTAAAGGTACCACCACACCCGGTTCTTTGGCAACTCTTTAGATGCCCACTTTGGAATCAAGATGAAAGCCCTGGTTCAAACATCCATGGGAATGACTGAGCCCTTCTGCCCATGGGAATGTCATCAGTGCCTTGAAGATGTGGGGGGCAGAGGGACTGGAAATTAGTGTATCCATTAGAGGGTATGGAGAGTCTGTGTTCATATAAAGTCCCACTGCAGTAGCACTTAAGGGGCCTGGAAGGCACGTTAAAGTGGGAGCCAGGTCCAAGGCCCTTGTCCTGGTCTCCATACCTTTCTTTCCGCCTTTTTCTGAGGCAGGCAGTGTTTGTGTCTTGCTCACTTCTGGTGGGGCAGGGTGATTAGCAGCAGGGGGATCTCTATGGGAAAGCACCATGCAAACAGGAAGCTTAGGGAGAGAAAGGGGGTGCGGGGGAAGAGCGGGAGTGGGGGTGGGGTAGACAGATGGACAGATGGGGCTGTAGAGATGGCTGCTCTTCCAGAGGACCTGAGTTCAGTTCCCAACTTCCACATGGCAGTTCACAACTGTCTGTAACTATTGTTCCAGGGACCTAGCACTCTCTCCTGGTCTCTGTGAGCACCAGGCATACACATGATGCAATAATACCTATATACATACATAGAGTCTACAGCCATGCCATCCTAAACCCGCTGGATCTTGTCATATACATACATACATACATGCAGGCAAACCACTTATAAAATAAAAAATTGAAAGTCTTTAAAAATAGGTTAAAAATCTGTAAAAAAAAAAAAAAAATCCTAGATTTTAGTATCTTCCAAAGGTACCTGTAAGGAGATATCAGTTTAGAGAGGCCTCTTTTTGCTAGAAAGGGCCAAGATTAGAGCCAGCAGGACATTGGTGTTCATGGCCTGAAGCCAAATAAGCCACCTGCCACCTATGTCCTCTGATATTAGAAAGCCATTAGCTGGCCTTATTTATTTATTTATTTATTTATTTATTTATTTATTAAGACAGAGTCTCATATAGCCCAGGTTGGCCTTGAACTTGGGATGTAGCCAAGAGTGACTTTGAATTTCTCCATCTCCCTTTCTCTATCTCATGAGTATTATAGATGTGTGCCATCACCACAGTTTTATGTGGTGTTTGGGATCACCCTCAGGGCCTCATGAATGCTAGCTGAGTACCAACTGAGTTACACCTCCAGTCCCTCCTTAGTGTGTGTGTGTTCAGGAGTGTCTGTCACTGGGTTACACCTCCAGTTCAGGGACAGTATTTGAGCTATGCCAGGTCCAGCAGCTGAGGAGGGCTAGCTGGAGCTAGAATCAGCTGCCTACCTAGCAGGAAGGTGATTCCCTTAAGTCTCAGGCAAAAGGACTGAGTTTGGTTCGGGTATGAGGAACACAGGCCCAGATTGGGGAAGGGACAGCTGGCCTGGCTGCAGGTGGGTTAGAGGAGTTGGCGTATGATACGGGTAGAGATGGGTTGTGCATGTGGAGGGAAGGGGTGAGCCCTGACACCCAGTGACTTAGGTAGACTTCCACATCAGATGGAGCTGTAGTGAGCTGCGCCCAGCCTGGGAAGGGTAGTTTTCTCCAAGAGGCAGAGATGCCTAAGGGTCAGACTTCTTAGGTAATCACTGTGTCAGTCCTGAGGCTTTGCTTGCCCTCCTTCCCCTTGGCTGTAGTGGCTGGAAGGTATGGGCTGAAAGTGGATATTTGGTCTATAGCAACTACACCAGCTCCATCTGGGGTGCAGTGGTGTTAGGATCAGTGGTAGCAGCTACTGCTCTACTAAAATGTCATTCTGGTCAAGGGTGAGGGAAATTTAGCCTCTGTAAATGTGTGCCCTAGGTGCACAATTTAGGCCACCACCCTTAGTAACTATAACTCATGGGATCATATCCACCTTCATGATCTGGTCCACAGGGAGCTGTAGAATCTGGTCCTACCCCAAACAGGCAACCTGGGTCCTTCCCCCAGAATGTACCCCATTGGGAAGGTCCCCTGCAGGTCACCACTCTCCTAGTCTTTTCTGGCTCTCCTGAAACCAGCAGAGCTCTTGGGACTATGAGCATTTCAGTCTTGATCCCAGGCAGAGCTAGCCCTGCCTCCAGCCAGAGCCCCAGCTGAGAAGGGTGGCTCAGCCCTGTCCCTTCTGTCCACTCCTGCTCACCACCCAGCTTTAGGTTCTCAGCTCCTTCTGGTGGCTCCAGGTTGCCCCAGAAAGTGCACTTGTAGCTTTACTCAAGAGCCTGGGCCGCGTCTCTTCCTGCTTCCCACCTCCTCACCTCACCCCTCCCACAGAGCTGATACCTTTCTGTCCCTCCTAGTCCCAGGGAGCCAATGGCAGGAACATCTGTTCCCTGGCCTCAGATGCTGTTTGCAACTCTGGGGAATGCTGTCCTGGACACCGTGCCTGGGCGGGAGCTGGTCAAAAGACCGGTAGAGAAGGGAAAGCTGTCCTGTTTGTTTCCTATGGCTTTGTGAGTCTGGGGGTCAGTAGCTTGGAGGAAACCTGGGAGCTGGTGGTAGGGAAAAGCGCTCTGCCCCGCCCCCTCCACCTCCACCTGGGCAGTAGAAACAGCCCTAACACATTCCGACCCACAAACCATCCCTGGGACAGGCACTTGTGAGGGTCACAACGCGGTCAGTACGGCTCATGCCCCCTGGCAGTCTCTTAGCTGCAGCCCAGCTAGAAGCCGGGAGGACTGGGCGTAGACTCAAACCTTCATGGGTGCGCTGTTCTGGGTGTCCCAGCCTCCCCCTTTACTCTGTCGGGTTCCCCGAGGTTCTTCCTCAGCCTTGGGCCATCAGCAGGAGCTGGGTACCAGGGCGAGGGCAGCCTGCCAGCTCCCTGTTAGTCCTCTCCCTCCACCCTGCTCTTGCTGACCGGTAGGGCACCTGCGGCTAGCATTCTGCTGCTTCCGTTGCCCTGGGCAGAGAAGTGATGTGGCCTGGGCTGCCTACCGTCCCCACCTGCCTGCCCCCAGGGCTTCGCCTGCCCCGCGCCTGTGTCCCCGAACCCCCAGCTTACCTCAGTGGCGCTGTCTCCTCACCAGAGGCACTGCAGTGTGAGAACTGTCCCGAGGAGCCGGTTCTCAGCTGAAACAAAGAGGTGGGGGAGAAAGGGGGGGGGCAGCGGGAGAGGGAGAGGGTGAATGAGCAGGCGAGGAGTGAGGAGTGGAGGCTGGAGGGGGAAGAGGGAAGGGAGAGGGCGAGGAGAGAGGGGAGGACAACAAGCTGCCACTGCCCCTGCCGAGAGAAAGCCCGACTCCCCGAACTGGAGGACCAAGAAAGGAGGGAAGAGGAAACGGGGAGGGGGCCAGGGCGAGAGGAGAGAGGGGCGGGGAGCAAGAACAGGGTGAGGGGATTGGGGCAAGGAAGGGGATGTGGGCAGAGGAGGGAGATTTGGGGGAGGAAGGGCTGCAATGAGCGGAGGGGTCCCACCCCGTCCCATGCCAGGTTCTGATCTGAGACTTGAATGGGTAAAAACCTATGCAAGAAAAGGGGGATGGCTGGGAGAGAGACCTGCCAGGCAAAGGACAAGGGCTGGTGGGCTGGCTTGGGAGGCCAGGGCCAGCCACAAAGGCTTGAGAACAAAGGTGTCGGAGGGGAGGAGTAGGACCCCTGCTGACCGCAGGTGCACCAGTCCTGAGCACACAGAGGAGCTGACCTGAATGTGCTCAGGTTCACTCGGCTGCCCAGGCTGGAGAGGCCCCTCAAGGTTCAGGATCTGGGGGAACAGGCAGGGCTCCCTTTCCTCGGGAGCTCTGAACACCCTAACCCACACTCCACGACTGACCACACATCAGGATGCTGGTGCTATAATGCCTTTGATAGGGAGGGGGAAAAGAGCCCATCGGGACAGGTCCGAGGAGCCCCATGGGAGGAGCAGGGGATCTGGTGGAAGCAGAGTGTTGGGAACCCAAGCAGGGGAAGCGGCTGTAAGGAGCAGACACGGAGCTGCTTCACAGACCCACCTGGAGCTGAGGCCTCCCACCCCAGCCCACGTGCTTCCTGGGCCGCCTAATGCAGAAAGGTGAACTGATGGTCTGCTCTGTTACCCTCTTGCTGCCCGATACTGCTGTGACAGGCAAGGAAAGTCTGGGAAAGTCTCCTTGACCTTCTGGGCTCAGCTGTTAGTGCTGGTGGAGAGAGGAGAGGGGCCTGGGTAGCCATCGGGTCCCCTCCTGGGCTACAAAGTGCAGGAGCTCCAGCTGCCTTTTCTCCAGTCCACCAAAAGAAAGTTCTCCTCTTGTCCACCCGGAGATTCCTCTTAGGCATTTTCTGGAGCAAGGGTACAGCACATGTGGAGCTGTGGAGGTGGCTGGAGGAGAGTTAGCCCTCAGGTTCCACCCAGCTGTCACTAAAGTCTTCTCCAGAGACCTGGAGCCCTAAGAAAGGAAAAGACTTTTCCATCCCCATTACTTCAGTAACAACGACAACAGCAATGTTTCATGTAGGGCTGGAACCCGGGACTTCGCATATGCTAGGCAAGCTTGCTATCACCGAATATATCCCCCGTCCCTGTGAGTGGTGTATGCATGTGTGCTTGTGTGTGGGACGCTCTCACCCATGTGGATGCATGTGGTCAGGGGCTGACTCCGGTGTGTCTACTTCAGGGTCTTCCCTCACCAGTTTGTTTTGTGGCAGAGTCTCACTGAACCTCGTGGTTGTGGCTTGACTGGCTGACCAGCAAGCCACTGGGGTTCACTTGTCTCTGCCTCCCAGGTGCAGAGATCATAGGCCCATAGCCATACCTGGCTTTTACTGAGATCCTGGGGAATCTGAATTCTGGTCTTTATGCTTGCACAACAGGTACTTTACTGAGCCTCTTCTCCAGCTGCTGGCCACCATAGTCATCACCCTCATCATCACCATCATTACCATCATCGTTAATTATTATTGGACATAGGAACTTACTAAGTAGTTAGGCTGGCCTGGGACTCCTATGCAGCCCAGGCTGGACTTACAGTCCTCCTGCCTTAGCCCACAGGCATGTACAATTTTGCCTGCTGTTTTAATTTGTTCTTTCTTTATGAATTACTTGGAACTTAAAGTTGCCAGAATAGGAGTAGTATGAATGACACCCATATATCCTTGGCTGTATATATTGATGTAACTTTTTTTTTTTTTTTTGAGGCAGAGTCACATTCTGTAGCCCCAGCTTTGCTATGTAGCTGAGGCAGGCCTTGAACTTGCAGTGATCCTTCTGCCTCAGCTTCTCCAGTACTGGCATTATAGATGCAAGGCATTGTGTCAGTTTATTTAACTATTTTTTTTTTTAACTTGATTTCTTTTTCAAGACAAGGATTTTCTGTGTAATGGCTCTGGCTGTCTTGGAACTCATTCTGTTCCAAGTGAGTTCCAGGCTGGCCTGAACTCACAGAGATCTGCCTGCCTCTGTCTCCTGAGTGCTGGGGTTAAAGAAGTGTGTCACCATGCCTGGCTCTATTTTGATTTTTAAAATGACAGCCCCTGCATGTTTGTGTGTGGACCACATGAGTGGCTAGTGTCCATGGAGGATAGGAGAGGGTAATAGATCCCTAGAACTGGAGTTGCAGATGGTTATGAGCTGTCATATGGGTCCTGGAAATCAAACCAGAGTCCTTTGTAAGAGAGGCCGGTGCTCTTAACCACTGAGCCATATCTCCAGTCCTCAACAGTTCTTACTATTCAACTATTAGTATTTTTCTCCATTTTCTTTTTCTTTATAAATTTGCCATTTGTGCATTCATATATCTTTCTGTCCCCACCCTAATTGGTTAAATAAGTTGCCTGCTTTTGAAAGGATGGCTTAATGACTGTCTTTTATGCTGGAGCCAAACCAGCAGAGCTCAGATCATATTGTGTAATGAATGAAGGCCGGCACAGGCAGTGAATGACTGAGTGGATTCATTTTCTGGGAGCCTGAGATCTGTCGGGGGTAGGCTGAGCTATGGTGGGGTTGTAGTCCTGGTGGTGGGGGGGAGTGAAAGAGTGGGAAGGAAGTTTGCCCATTAAAAAGTGAGCATGTGGTATTTCCTGGGTGTAGAGCTGTAGCATATGTCTGCAGAGACGGTGGCAGGCAAGCAGGCAGGCAGGCAGGCGGGCAGTAGAGTTGTGAGAGCCAATGGCCATGCCAAAACACCTGGGCACACTTGAGAGGCAGATACTCTTTCTCTGAGATAGGAGGGAAGCTGCTGGAAGCCTACTCTAGGCCCTAACTTTGGGACGCTTTCCACACCCCCATCAAGGGCAGGGCAGGCACAGGGCAGCTGCTCCATGCCCACTTAACTTTGAGGGGCTAGATGGGGCCCCAGCTCTTGAGTCTTGGATTTTGGCCTATTTTTTTTCCCCTTTGAGGCAGGGTCTCCTGATGTAGCCTAAACTGGCCTAGGTCTCCTGAGTACTGGGACCAGAGGCATGTGCCACCATACTCAGCTTCAGGGGTAACACTCTTGTTACAGCTCCAATGTCCCCTTACTTCACAGGGCTGTTTCCAGTTGCTGTCCAAAGAAGTTTTGTACTGGGGTCTATGAAATGGTTCAGTGGGAAAGGCATCTACACCAAGCTTGACAACTTGTGATCCCTGGGACACACGTGGTAGAAGAAAGATACCAACTTCTACAAGTTGTCTTCTGATCTCCTTGTAGGAATGTGTGCATGCATGTGTCTGCACATATACAACAACAACAATAAAAGGAGCTTCACATATTTAGTAATCCTAGCTTGAAGATGATCTGACTTCTGGTCTGATTTTCTCCCTAACTTGTAGGTGAAGACTCCTTCCTCTCAGAAGCCCTCCCTCTAGACTTCTTCAGAACACCCTGCCTCACATGTTTTCCTGAGAAAGTTGGCCCTAGTCATTCTTTTTGCTAGCACACATTGGTTCTTATCTCTGGCAAGTGAGTGTTTGCTTGGTCACCAGTTTAATTCATTCTTTCTTTCCAGGCTAAAGATATAACTAGTTATCAAAGATGAAGACTTGGTCCTGACTGGACATTGGGTTCCCTTGATGCCATCTATGTCCAGAATGTTCATAAGCCCAAAGGTCCTGGGCTGCCTGAGCTGGGGACAACAAAGGGACCATATCGAAAGAAAGGGTTAGCTCATGACTACCAGCTTGTTGGGACCAGGGCAAGCCTTTGACTTGGGCCTTTGGTGACTTGGTCAGTGCTTTCCTCCAGAGCCCATGTGGGCACAACTGTCCAGAGCTATCATCCAGGGAAGGTCTGTTACCGCCAGAGCACCCTGGTCAAAGCCCAGGAGATGTAGGGCTCCTCTCCCAGTGCCCATCCCTCTGAAGAGATTTCAACCAATTAGCACATACAGTATTTACTTAATTAGGGTAATGGCATAATTAGTGTAACTTGGGCTCCATCACATGGCTTCAACATGCAATTAGGAGCTGTCAGCGGGAGGCGACATTGTGAAAATGTTCATTCAATTTTGGTTCCAGCATGGAGGCCTAGCAGCTGCCTGTCTGCGCTCTATGGTGGGTGGTGGCGGGTTGCTGTGTATGTGAGCAGTGTGTGTGTGTGTGTGTGTGTGTGTGTGTGTGTGTGTGTGTGTGTGTGTTTGTGTGTATGAGAGAGAAACGGCCAGGACTTCATAGCCTGGGGCAGAAGAGTAACCAGGGCAGAAAGGCAGTTTCCAGGGCAGATGGAGTTGCCGACGAAGCCTGTTTGCACCAAAATATGGGTACTCCTCCTCCAAGCCACTACCAGGGAAAGTGGCAGCTGTGGCCCGCCTTGTATGGCTGAGATTGGGCCTTTGCCTTCAGGTTCTCTGCCTGAAATGTCATCGTGAGCAGGTCTGTCCTGTCTTTCTTTAGAGGGTGGCTGTTTTGAAGACACCACTGTCTCCTACCCACAGGTCTGTTGTTCCTGCAGAGTGACCCCGAGAGACCATTGGTTGTTGTGATTGGGTCAAGTACCCTAACTGGATGAGTGGAGAAACTGAGGCTCAAGGCAAGGAAGGTGGCAGAAGCAGTCATGGTGGCGCTGACTTGAAGATGTAGCTCCGAGTTGCTGGGGACTCCCCAATCCTGGATGTTGAGTGCATCTTTCCTGGGGAGATGTACACCCAAGTAGGCATCAGCAACAGACTAAGGTAAAGACTCCATTAAAGCCCGGCTAGTTATTGGGCTTACTTTGAGAGCATGGGTGAAGGGCGTTATTTACAGGAGTGTGGGTGGTCCCTGAAGAGCTTTACCACCCCAAAGTGCTACCCCGGCTTAGATGATGTCTTCCCCATGACTGCATATATGAGTTACCCTTTCCAGTTAACTTCCCGTACTCTCCACCAGCGGTTCTCAGCCTTCCTAACACTATGGCTCTTTAATACACTTCCTCATGTTGTGCTGACCCCCAATCACAGAGGTATTTCATTGCTACTTCATAACTGTAATTTTTCTGTTGTCAAAAATCGTGATGTAAATATCTGATATACAATCCACAGGTTGAGAAGCAGTGTTTTACCTCCCAAGACTGAGAACATGCCCAGCTTGGCAGAATCCCTGTGAGGGAGGGATAGGAGGGAGTGGCTGGAATCTCAGGCGACAGTCTGTGGCCTCCCCACCCTTTGTTTTGTTGTTTTTCGAGACAGGGCTTCTCTGTAGCTTTGGAGAGTGTCCTGGAACTTGCTCTGTAGATCAGGCTGGTCTCGAACTCACAGAGATCCTGTCTCTGCCTCCCCATTGCTGGGATTAAAGGCGTGTGCTCTTTTGTGTGTATATTTGTGTGTACAGGTGGGGTGTCAGTAGATCCTGTCAAGCACTGCCCCCATACTGGGGGTTGAGCCCCCATTCCAGGCAAATGCTCCATCACTGAGCTGCATCCCAGCCCTCTCTACAATTTTTATTTTGAGGTAGAGTCTCAATAAATTAAATTGCCAAGGCAGGCCCTGAACTTGTGACCCTCCTGACTTAGTCTCCCAAATAGCTGGGATTGCAGGCATGTACCTCTAGGCTTGGCTGCCCATTGTGCCTAAAATGCCCCACTCAAAGGGTCACTCATCTGCATCCCCACCAGTTAGCTGTGTGTCCCCAAGCAAGCCCTTTACCTCTCTGTTCCTCCTCATTGCAGGAGATGGAAGAATGGCTTTCTGAGTCTTTTTTGTCCTCTTTTGACAGTAATCTGGTAATACAAAAGTCCTGCCTGTTACACCATCAGCTGGGGCTAGTGTGACTTGGGTCTTTCTTCAGTCAGGGTAGCCAGGAAGATAGCATGGTGTGTGTTGTGTGTGTGTGTGTGTGTGTGTGTGTGTGTGTGTCCCTGCTTTGCCTCCACTCCTGGGATCGCATAACCTTAGGGCTCACTCCTGGCAGACAGATATTCCTCTTGGGTGTCCCTTCTGTAGGGAGGCGAGTAGCTGCCACTGCTGCCACTGAACCATCCTCCAGGTCCACACTCCTTCATGCCAAGCACATTAGTGGATAATTAAGTAAAAATAGGCCTTCCGACCAGTGTAGCTCATTAAGACCTAATTAAGTTAATTAGTTCCAGGTGTGGATGGCAAGGCTCAAGTGAGGCAGGCGGCCGTTGTTTGCTGTAATTGCATTTTCGAAGCAGCGGCGATGGTGGTGATGATGCTGTGGCAGAGGTAGTGGATTCCTCGGAGGCCTGGAAGGCTGCCAGGGTGCTCAGGAGGCTGGCCCTGAGCTGGGAGGGTTGCAGAGAAGCAGTTCCAGTAGGCCCGAGACCACCCACAGAGAGAGTGTCTGGAGCTGGACTGGTCCAGGGAGCCATGCTCTCACACTTGCCCACTCAGCCGGGTGAGAGGTGGTGGTGGTGGCGGCAGGCTGGTCTTTTGGACTAGCACTCCATTCTCTTATCTACCCATCGGGGATGTCAGGAAAGCCTGTAAAGCGGCTTTCCTCAAATGGAATATGTAACCCAGGGGTGAATGAGACTCACCAACCTGTCACTCCTTTCTATGTGGCTTGATTCTGCAACTTTTGTCTCTTTTGCAGATATATGGATCTTAGAGATGCCCCCCTTTTTGTGGCTCCAGGCAGGGATTTGGGGCCATACAAATCTGGAGCTTTTGCAGAGGCTCTGTACCTACTGGCCCATTCTGTCACTTGCTCCAGACCTCTCCCTGAACCTATCAGATGCACTATCCTGAGGACAGGTAGACGGAACAGCCTCCTGGTCTTCATCAGTATAATTTGTCTATTCAACTGACCATGCTTTGTGTAAGGAGTGGGATGGAGGAGGCTGCCAGATCCTCGGGAAGGAGTCTTAGGAATAGAACTGGGCTCTGAGACATCTCCAACAGGACTATGGCGTGGTAGGTGAAGTATCTGCAAAGCTGAATTTGGAGTGCTTATTCCCAGGCTTTCGTTTCTACCTGTGCCCTGTCATACAGCTCTTGAAATTTATCATTAGGGAAGACACATGGGGACTGGGAGACTGGCTCAGTTGGTAAAGGGCTTGCCATGTAAGAATGAGGACCCGGTTTTGATCTCCAGAACCCGCATAAAGATGCCATCATGCACTGACAATCCCGGTGGGAAAGAGGCAGATAGAGGCAGGCAGATAGAGCCCAGGGACTCACTGACAAGCCAGTCTAGCTTATTTAGTGGACTCCAGGCCAGTGAGAGACTCTGGCTCAAAAACAAAACAAACAACCTCCCCCCAATCCAAGGTGGACAGCCCCTGAGGAAATTGGGGTTTCCTCAGGCCTCCACATGTACATGTTCACACACATAGCAGTGTGCACACACATGAAAGGCACATGGATGGGCTAGGGATGTAGCTCAGTGGTAGAGAAAGTGTGAGTAGCATGCCCAAGGCCCTAGGCTCAGTCCCCAGCCCATGCACATACATACACATGGCAGCTGTGTTGGTGAACACCCTTAGTCCTAACGTTTAGGAAGCTGAGGCTACAGGGTTAGGAGTTCAAGGCTATCTCCCTTGCTTTTGAGTTTGAGGTCAGCTTGGGCTACACGAACCTCAGTCTCAAAACGAAACAAAACAAAACAGTAAATTTTAGTGCTTGGGAGGCCAGGGCAGGAGGATGCAAAGTTTGAGGTCAGCCTGGGCTACATCCACCTTGAGGTACATAGTGAGACCTGTCTCAAATAAAAGTCCCTTATCCCCAGGAATCTGGTTTGCTCAAAGTTTATTTTTTCTTTTTAACAGTTGCTTTTGTGGTGTATGCAGCATCGGCTAGGCAAGCGCTGTACTAGAGCAACATCTCCAGCCTTACTGAAGGATATTGTTAAAGCTGCCTCAAAAATAGGAATAGAGACAACGCTCCCTTTCTCTGACAGACATTTCAAATTTGTTGAAAGAGCTAATTAGCCATGCTTGAGGCCATAGCATGAGCTTTCAACCCTGTGACCTTTTATTTGAACCTATCACCACTCCTTGCTCATCCATAAACCAGGAACGAGGAACTTCAGAAAATAGCTCTCACTTTAATTTACAAAAGACACCCATAAGATGAGAAGTAAGTTAAACCAGCTCCTGTTTAATTCAGCTTTGAAACTGACCAGAAATCACACCCTTTGGACAATGTAGCTTCAAAAATCATAAAAATAAAATATGAAATGTACGGTTACTAATCTGCCTAAAGGCAGGCATAAAGGTGAGAGGGCTCTGGAGCAGGCGTGCTTGGTGTCTGAGGATGTAAGCCGGGTGACCTGAGTTCAATCCCTGGAACCCATGTAAAGGTGGAAGGAGATGCATGTTTGTCCTTTGTGGAACACATGCCCTCAAATAACACAATAAATGAAGACATCTTTTAGTTCTGTTTTTGAGTGCATACTGTCTTTCCTTTTTAATAAGACTCACTTAATGATATGCTCTGAAATTCCATAGTGTAGGTCAAGATCATGACCGCAGGTGAGCAGTAGTCCCAAGGGGAACTCAGGCTTCCTCCCCTGCTAATACTCAGGAAGTAGAGGCAGGGGAATTGCCAGTTTGATGTGAGCTTGGGCTACAGAGTAAGTTTCTATTTAAAAATCAACAAAAGCAACAAAAGAAACAGATACAACCTGGGAAGTGAAGTCACTTGTGGAGATGGAGCAGTGAGGGGATAGTTTTGGGCAACGTGCCCTGCCTGTTAGTGTTTTCAACTCCAGTGTGGGAGGTGCTGTCTGCTCTGCCCCTCTGAGGGCTGGGTGGGGCAGGACAGACTGTCCGATCTCAGACTCTATTACCTGTCTATTACCAAGACCAGCTACCTTCTCCACAATAGTTCAATTACGTCAAGAGACAAGGAAGATGACTTCATTAAGAAACAAAACAAAACAACACACTAGAGAGTGAAGTTGGAGAGATAGCTCCAACTTCAGCAGTTAAGAGCACGGATGGCTCTTACAGACGACCAGCGTTTCAGTCCGAGCCCCTACATGGTGTCTAACAACTGTCTCTAAATCTAGTTTCAAAGGATAAAATGTCCTCTTCCGTGGGCATGCCACAAACATGGTGCACAGGCCCCACACATAAAGTAAAAATAAACCTGTTTTTAAAAACCAGGGCTGGTGTGGGGGTGACACCTCTAATGCCAATGCATGGGAGGCAAAGAAAGGCAGACACATTTATTTGAGTTGGGAGCCAGCCTGATCTATAGAATGGGCTCCAGCTCTGCCAGTGCTGTATAGTGAGGCATTGTCTCAAACCAACCCCTACCGCCACCACCTAATTAAACATGTAGAGGCAGGAGCATCAAGATTCTTCGCTACATATCCAGTTTGAGGCTGGCCTCGGCTACATGAGACCTTGTCTGAACAAACCAAACCATAGGAAACAAATGAACAACAACAACAACAACAAAAAACCCCACCTAGCTAATTGAGAGGATGGAGGACTGCTGTCTAAAGAACATCTGCTTTGGAAGGCCATTTAGGAGTGATTTATATTAGTATAGGAGATGGGTTCTTGTGTGAAATTATTCCTGAGGGAAATGTGAGCAAACATCTATTCATCCTGTATGGGAAACTGATGACAAGCCAAAGTAAAGATACCACTGAAGTCCAATGTGGTTTATTAAGGACTACTTACAGAAGCAGAAATGACTCCAAAACAGCCCCGTCACCAAAGCTCACCCCAATGTGTGTCCTGGCTCAAGAAAGCTGGGAACCTGAGTGCTGAGACTACAGGCGCTGCCACGCCTGCCGTCTTACAACTCTGGCCTCTGCTAGGGTGAAGTCTCTGAAAGCCTGAACCTAGACGAGTCTTCTCTTCATGCCACTTCTCTCAGGTGTTTGTCACAGAGATGAAAAACTGAGCAACACAAACCTGTCTGTAAACTAGGGGCAGTTTTGGAAGAAGTTGGTGTCATACTTGGTGTTAGTATTCCGACATCTGTCCTGTCCTGTCCTTGGGGTTCTGACAGGATACGCCCTCAGCTGCAGCCACTAAGAGCACCACCTGTGCACATTCACTGTTTCCTTTTAAAAGGGCCCTGCTCACCTCCCATCCTCGTCTTTTTCTTTCTCTTCCTTTCTCTGACTCTGTCTCTCCTGTTGCTCCTGTCCCTCCTCTCCTCAGAGGTTGGGCTTCCCTGCTCCCCTTTCCCCTTTTAATGATCCCTTCCCTAATTAAAACAAAACAAAACAAAAAAACCCAACAACAACAACAACAACAAAAAAAACAAAAAAACCCCAAAAAAACAAACAAAAAAAAAACCCCCAAAAAACCCCTCTGCTTGAACCCTGTCTCTTGGCACCACTTTTCTTAAATGACAACACTGGAATGCCACCCATCTGCTTTGAGACAGGGTCTCTTAATGGCCTAGAGTTCATCAGTTAGGCTGCGAGCTTTATGGAGTTGTAAGACATCAGGCATGGCAGCACCTGTAGTCTCAGCACTCAGAAGGTTTGGGCAGGAGGATCAAAAGTTCAAGGGTAATCTGGGCCACACAGTGAGACCCTATCATAAAAGAGGGGAGGGGAGGGAAGGGGAAGGGGAAGGGGAGGGGAGGGAAGGGGAAGGGAAGGGAGGGGAAGGGGAAGGGGAGGGAGAGGGAGGGGAAGGGGAAGGGGAGGGGAGGGGAAGGGGAAGGGGAGGGGGAAGGGGGAGGGGGAGGGGAAGGGGAAGGGGAAGGGAGGGAGGGGGAAGGGGAAGGGAGGGAAGGGAAGGGGAGGGGAGGGGGAAGGGGAAGGGAGGGAAGGGGAAGGGGAGGGGGAGGGAAGGGGAAGGGAGGGAGGGGAAGGGGAAGGGGAGGAGGGGAAGGGGAAGGGAGGGGAGGGGAAGGGGAGAGTGGTTCCCCAAGCCCCATTTGCAATTCTTTGAGCATCTGCAATCTGTTCTTTATCTCCTCACTTGGAATACTTTTTTTTTTAAATTTAAATATATCCAGAGACAAAGTCATATAATAAATAACATACAGCAGCTTGCTTCTTCTGGGTCCAGACTTCTATCACGCAAACCCCTGCACCTTTCTCCACCAAGAACCAATGGCTGCTCAAGGCCTGGAGAGAAGCAAAACTCTGGCCACTAGAGAGGTAAGTTGATTCTCAAGATTCCTGTTTCTTAAAAACAGTGAGTAACTTCACCCCCATAAAAGTTATGTTTTCTATATGCTTTGTGTAGTCATTCTGCTTCGCAGGAAGATGGCGTGATCCTTACTCATGTTCCTCCGTGTCAGGTTGTCCCACTCCGTTTTTACCTGGCAATGTTTCCATTTAGCAAGTAAATATCCAACTTTAAGGTGTTAACCCAAATCCGACAAGATGGAGGAATATACATCTGATGGTGAGAGACTGAAGCCCAGCACTGAGACCAGATCACCTGCCAGCTTCCCCATTTAGTCTCACCTGACCCTGGTCTTGCTCAATAATCAGGCGGTGTGTGTTTTATTTTATCACCACGAGTCTGGTGATGAAAGAGGGCCTCTGGGAAGCCACCCCCTCTAGCTTGTGCACATGGTCAAGATAATCAGTGACAGGAATAGTCCAAAGAAATAATATCTTTGTTCTTGAGATCTGCAGGCCTGAGAAGCAGCTAGGGACCTGGCAATTAGGATCAGATGTGTGCCTTTTGACCACAAATCTACACTTGAGAGAAGGCACTATCCGGCATGTCATGGAACAGTTTCCTTCAGGCAAAAACATTCCTATAAGAAGGGACGGAAGCTCCCTAAGATGCATGATGTGCTAAAAGGAGGTGAATCCTTCCATCCTGCAAGGAAGCTCCTTAACAACTCAGAAGTTTCAGGAAGTCCCTGAAGCCTGTCTCTAGTTCCCTAGAACTGAGATCACAATCTCATGCCACCATGCTTGGTGTTTTTATGTAGGTCTTGGGGATTGAACACAAATCTTCATGCTTGTGCAATGAAGGCTCTGTTCCTGGAGGAGCTCATAATCTAGTTATCCTGGTATAAAAATTACTTGTGTATTTAGTTTGTAGATTAGATCTTGGCCCAGGAGAGTTATGTTCGGAACAGTTTTGTCAGGTCAGCTGACATTCCAGTGGCTGCAGAAGTAAATTGTTCAGGCTTTCTTCAGAGATGTTGTTGACTGGGGTTGGTTTATGGGCGGCACCAGTCTTGACCAAAATTCAAATTCAATTAGCATATTCCTACTGTGAGTGCTGTGAGGTTGCAGTGGAGAAATGTAGGCTGAGTTCTTCCAAGTCCAAAGGAGCTCCCAGGAAACCCCGTTAGTCTTTGTGACTATCCTGGTCCATAAGTACCCCTTGACCGGACTAGGGTCCCCATCTGGTGCAGGAGTCTGGGACCCAATCTGCTGTTTTAACCCTCTTTTAACATTCTTTTCATCAAGATATAACTTCAGAGTTTCTTTTACATTTCTCCCCCTTCTTTTATGGGAGTTCCTTTCTGTCTTATTTTCTTCCTTAGCTTTACATTTGGTAATAATACTTAATTTCTGAATTTAGACTAAATTACTTTTTTCTCAGTAAATAATTTATGCTTTTCTTCTACTTTCTTCTCAAACATAGCTTAATTTCTCTTTGTATTCTGGGCATATAGAATCACACATGCAAATTGGTTTTTCATATATCCACAGCTTATGATAACACTTTAATGAATAGACCAAAATACATATTGTTTTTCTAAGAGTATTCAAAATTAATTTAACAATTGATCTGGCAGTTTTCTAATTACTTGGAAATAACTTGGATTTTTTAAAAAAAAATATTTGCTTATTTTTATTATGTATATGAGTGTTTTGCCTTCCTGTATGTATGTAAACTCTGTGTCCCTGTTGTCTGCAGACTCTAGGAGAGGCTGTTAGATCTCAGGAACTGGAGCCACCATGTGAATGCTGGGAATCGAACCCAGGTTCTGTGCAAAAGCAGCAAGTGCTCTTAACCACTGGGCTATCCCCCCCACTCAGCTGCTCTGATCTATCTATCTATCTATCTATCTATCTATCTATCTATCTATCTATCTATCTATCATTTGAGACAGGGTCTTGTTGTATATTCCAGCAAGAAACATACTTTCCTGTGGGGAAGCTCATTAAGATGTGAAATAAACAACTCAATAGTTTCAGGAAGTTCCTAAACCTGAACAGACTCAGTAGGTCCTTCCCTCCCCAATTGTGTGTGTGTGTGTGTGTGTGTGTGTGTGTGTGTGTGTGTGTGTGTGTGTGTAAAAGACTACTGAGAATCACTCTCAGAGGAGTCGGGTTGTAAAAGATTCTGAGATAAGCCTGGCTTCCTGGGAGAAGCAGAGACCAGCTGAGCTACCTAGAAGAGATTTGGCACAATGGAGCCCACTGGAAAGGATACTCTCTAACCTGCCTGTAGGCTGTGTAGTGTGCACAGACTTCCAGCTTTTCTGATGGACTTTGGTGATGCTCCTTGAGTCATTTCTGCTCTTGGAAGTAATTATCATAAAAACTCATTGGTTTACCAAGTTGAACTTTGGTGGTATCCACACTTTGGTCTGTTGTGGGCTTCTATTTTGGGTGAATAAACAGGTATGTGTTGTGTCGTCCAGGAAAAGTCACAACAACATCATATCGTACTTTTATATACACATCTGTTCTTCGGTCTTAAACATCTAGCAGAGATGATATAATCTTGACTGGGCAAGCTAGGGACCATGGTCTACATCTGTAACACTAGCATTTGAGAGGTTGAGGCAGGAGGATTGGGAGTGCAAGATAATCTGTGCTGGCATGAGTTACACAAGACTGTTCAAAATAAAACAAACTGGCCAGGAAGATGGTTCGGTGAGTAAGTCTTTGCTGCAAGCATGAGGACCTGAGTTCAGATCCCCAGCACCTAAGTGCACCTATAACCCCAGCATTGGGGGATATGGGGAGCAGACTGGTAATCCTGAGGGCTCACTGACTGGCCAATCTAGCCAAAATGGTGAGCTCCAGGCTCAGTGAGAGACCACGTCTTATGAACACCTTTAATCCCAGCACTTGGGAGGCAGAAGCAGGCAGAGCTCTTCCAGTTTGATGCCAGCCTGGTCTACAGAGCAAGTTCCAAGACAGCTAGGGATGTTACACAAAGAAACCCTGTATCGAAAAAAACCAAACCAAACCAAAGCAAGCAAGCAAGCAAACAAACAAAGCCACATGCCAAAAACCAACCAACCAACAAGCAAAGCAAGCCCCCCCCAAAAAACGAAACCCCAAAATATAGGGAAGCTATTGAGAAAAACTGCACACATGAACGCAGCATGTATGAACACACACAACAAAAAAATCCTGGTAAAAGTGTATACTAACAATCCTGAAGACATCTTCATCTTTATTTGACTAGCAAATTTAAATTAATATATCTGTGGCTAAAAGACATCTACATCAATTGAAGAGTTTTAACTTTTGTGACTAGTTTATAAAAAGGCAGTTGAATCCAAAGTCTGCCTAAGGCTGTTGACCAAATTTGTTTTTTTTTTTTTTTTTTTTTTTTTTGTGTGTTCTCAGGTTTGTTTCAGTGATTGTGTGGAGGTCAGAGGACGATTCGAGGCAGTTAGGTTTCTCCTCCATCACGTGGGCACTGGAGATCAATCTCATGTTGTCAGGGTTGGCAAACAGCACCTTTACCCATGAGTAAGCTTGATTTTTTTTTAAATAAAAATTATTTTTATGCATACAGGTGTTTCCCTGCATACACATTTGTGTACTGCCTGAGTGTCTGGTGTCCTTGGAGGCCAGAAGAGGGCAGCAGATCCCCTGAGACTAGAGTTAGGAATGGTTGTGAGCCTCCAGGTGGGTGCTGGGGATCGAACCCTCCTACCCACTGAGGCAGCCCCTATCTTTGAGCAGATTATTTTTAAAGAGCTTTTTATTTACCTCTCCTATTTTCTTGGTCTAAATTTATGTAGTTAAAAGAATTCAAAAGGCTTTAAATGTTTTTAAATTCAGCATGTTGATCAAACAAAAATAGTACATTAGCCCCACAGAAACAAAAGTAGATTCATTATAAGAAGGCCATAAAATGTCACCATGAGGTCAGTCGTGTTAAAAAGTACAGGAAAGGGCTGAAGAGATGGCTCAGTGGGTAAGAAGAGTTCTTGCAGAGGGCCAGAGTTCAGGTTCAGGACCTTAAAACTGCCTGTAATCCCCCTGCAGGAGGTCTGGTGTCTTCTGACTTCCTTTAACACTTACAGTCATGTGCACATATCCCCCCCCCAATATACAATTAAACAGTAAAAAAATGAATATAAAGTGCATGGCTGGAGATATGGCTCAGAGGTTGAGAGCACTGGCTGATCTTCCAAAGGACCGGGTTCAATTCCCAGCATCCACATGACAGGTCCCAATTGTCTATAACTCTGGTTCCGGGGGATTGGCACCCTCACACAGTCCTACATGTAGGCAAAACACCAATGCACATAAAATTAAAAAAATGCAGGGAGAAATCTTTGTGTTCTCATTCAGGCACCTCTATTAAAGCTGAATTACATTTTATCCAAAACTGTCTCTTAGACCCATGTAGTAAGTAAAATTTCTTTTCTTATGTGGGTGTGGTGGTGCATACATGTAATTCCATCACCTTAGAGATGAAGGCCAGGAAGCTCACCAATTGGAGGCCAGCCTGGCCTATGTCATGAGTTTGCGGCTGTCCTGTAGGAATTGGCTCAGTGTGGTAAAGCAAGCCTGGATCCTCAGAACCCATGTAAAAGCGGGGCAGGCATGGTGGCTCCCTGTAACCCCAGTGCTTGGGGCAAGGCAAGGAGGGGAACCCGGGAGAAGCTGGCTAGTCACAGCTGGTGAGCTCCGGGTTCATTGACTCTACTTCAATAAATAATAAAGTGGAGAGTGATTGAAGACACCTGACATCAACATGGCCTCCACATGAATGTGCACACATGTGAACTTGCATTCCTGCATGTGTGGGCATACATGTACATGCACACACACAGTGCACTCATGTCTTCCTGAGACAGAGGTGAGTAACTCAGGCTGCTTTTCCTGCATGCCTAAGTGGGTGATTGGTCACACAGATGTTGAGCTTTCCACCTTTGGCTTATGCACACAAACATACTGTCAGACACTACAGTAGTAACTGTGACACTGTAACACACCACAGTGGTAACCGTGACACTGTTACACCACAGTGGTAACTGTGACACTATAACACCACTGTGGTAACCATGACACTGTTACACTGCAGTTACAAAATCGGGCACAAAGTCCAACAACTATTTCTGCCCTTAACATTACTGCTCTCAAATGTCAGAAGGCTCAAAAGGCAGAGAAGTTTCTGTCATGGGTGTCACAATGTTTTACTTAGTGTAGGAGCCAGTCTGCTCACCCAAGTATCAATTTGTTGGACCAATGTGTATGCGTGGGTAGGTAATTGGGTACTCTGTACTGTGACTGAGTAGGACAAGGGAGAGTCCCTAGAACAAAATGGACCAAAATGTGCTGTCTTTCACAGTGCTGTCCTCCTGGCTGGCTCACTAAAAACTGTCCCACAGACCCAGGTCTGGTTGCTTGAAGCCAGCATCTAATTAAGAGACAAATGTTGATGCAAAGATAACTTGATTATTTTTTAAAAGATTTATTTATAATTTTAATTTATGTGTATGTGTGCCTGCATGAATTTATGTGCAATGCATGTGGACAATTGCCCTTGGAGTCCAGAAGGATATCAGATCCCCTAGATCTGCAGTTAGTGGGTTGTGAGCCGCCTGATGTGGGCGCTGGGTGCTGAATCCAGGTCCTGCGCAAGAGCAGTAAGTGATCTGAACCTTTGTGACATCTCCAGCCCCAAGATGACTTTATTTGAAAAGTTATCTAACTGACAAGATGGAGAAGTTTTGTTCAAAGTCTGTCTTATTTTATTTTAGATTTATGTTGTTTTATGTATGTGAGTGTTTTGTCTGCATGTATATATGTGCACCATGTGTGCCTACAAATGGTTGTGAGCCACCATGTGAGTGCTGGGAACCGAACCCAAGTCTTCTGCAAGAAAAGCAAGTGCTCTTAATTGCTGAGCCATCTCTTTAGCTCCCCAAAGTCTGTCTTGCTGGGAGGCTGACTAGGCAGTTTACCCAGAAGATGGGTGATCTCAGACAGCTGGGTGCTTCTCATGGGTGTAGGTTTGTGGCCAAATGGTGCACATCTGATTTTAATCATTTAGTCATAAGTACGCTTGAGTTACACAAAGCTGTTTTATTTTTTTGAGACAGGGGTCTTACTGTAGAGTTCAGGCTGGCCTCAAACCCACCATCCTCCTGCCTCAGCTTAAGTTTGCAAAACTTAAGAACAAAGGTCATCATTTTCCTGGGGATTTCTGCCCCTGAACTCTGTGATATTTTTGACATTACACAATGGACATGCTGGAAGGGACAGCTGTCCCAAATGCCTCATGCATGACATTGAAGGCAAACATGTTTCACATAATTTTGGAAGACAAGGGTCAAGTGAGATTAAGAAGGGAGAAATGCGCTAGGTTTGCTCTCAGTGCTGGCTTCATGTCAGCTGTTGCCAGTTACAAGTACCCATCCAGCCTCTGGGACGCCTGTCATGACAGGAAAACTCCATCATTCAGGAAGCCCAGTTCCAGGCTGGGGTTAGTAGGAAGAATGCCTAAATCTAAATCTGGTGTGTGTGTGTGTGTGTGTGTGTGTGTGTGTGTGTGTGTGTGTGTGTGTGTGTGTGTGTGTGTGGTGTGATACATGTGTGGTGCTCAGTGGACCTTAGGTGTCACTCCCCAGGTTCCTTCTACTTTTTGTTTGAAACAGAGTGTCTGGTTGGCCTGGGACTTGGTCAGGTAGGCTAGATGGCTGGCCAGTGAGCTCCAGGGACCCCTCTGTCTTCTTTCCTTCCCATCTCACCATCACGACTTCACCATGTATCAAAGGTGCATGCCACCATGCCCGGCTTTTTAGTGCTGGTTCTGGAGATTGAATTTAGGTCCTTATAATTGCAAGGCAAGTGCTTTCCCAGAACCCAGGGTTTTTTTTTTTTTTTTTTTTTGGGGGGGGGTATTATCTTTGGGTCAGTGTGGGCTCCCTACTCATCTTGACTCCATTGATGAGACTTCTTATTGCCTTCTCCAATATACCTTAACCTCTTTCAGTTCCAGCATTTCTAAACATAAAAGGGGGAATGCAATAGCCATTGCACTTCTAATGTGAGGATGAAATGACATTATAGGTATGAGCCTTTTTGCTGCATGTCAATGTCTCAATAACTAACCCCAAGCTTATAATACCAGTGTGTAATGACAGAGGTAGACACTGTCCTCTTCTGGCCTGGATCACACAGTGACAGTCTTAGCCCAGGTCTCAGCACTAATGTTGACTTTGCTCTTATACCCAATTTAGCTGTGTGGCCAATCAGTAAGGAAGAGGCTCATGGGAAGAGGAGGTGACATTCTTGGGACAGCAGTATTATGACTAGATGCAGGGTCCACTGCACAGATTCTCTGTGCAGCATCCACTCCAGGTACAGAAGCAGGAGCAGGAGTGGGAGCCGGTGCCAGAGTGGGTGTGGGTGGGAACAGGAGCTGGAGAGGGACCAGGCCCTTCCTCTGCTCCTCAGGTCTCTCACTCAGAGTTCCTAGTGGTAGTTGAGGATGGTGCGCACAGGTTCATCCTGATGTGAGTGTCTGCCCACAGGGACCTCTGGGACATGCCAAAGACCCCGTCGTGCATGTCTGGTATCTGTGGTTGCATGGGTCCTTCCCATGAGCTATTGTGAGAATTCCTTGCCTGGGAAGACACGGATGTCTACCCACTCCTTCTAAGGACTTAGTGATAAACCAAAGTATGATTCCACAGAGCAATGTATTTATTAGGCTTACTTACAGAGAATCTATTCTGGCAGAAATAAAGCCAGGACTGAGAGCAAATCTAGTGATGTAACCAGAGTTACTGATAGGAATATGGGTGATCTCAAAGCAGCCACACTGATGATGTCATCTACTCAGTATGGATGGATGGCTTCCCCATATCTGCATAGACAGAGTTCCCTCAGTTAACCTTCCCCAGTTTATGTATCTACTCTAGCCCCTCCCGAGACTGGAAGACATGGGCATCTCCAGCAGAATTGTACACTAATGGCTTAGAGGAGCAGCTGGACTCTCAGGTGAGGGTCCCATGGTCCTCCCCAACCTCTCCTTCTCTGAGGTAATGCCAGTAGCCATTAGGCCTGTTTCTGATGGCCATTTGCAAGCAGGGATAGCTGGCCTGGTAAAGATGCTGGCAGTTTGGCTTTGAGGACCACATTCTACAATGTGGGCTGGGCTTTTTGGAGGATGGTAGATTCCATAGATCATTGTTCAGAGTGCCCAGAATCCTTCCTTCCACAAGACTGGAGAGGTGGTGAGTTTAGGATAGAGGGCTTGCCGGAACTCCTAGGCTGCAGAAGGTGCAGCCTAGGAAAGAATAAAGGGTATTGCTGCCCTATCTCAATTGCTATCCTGTTGCCCCTCTGCTGTTGTCTTTCTGCTCCATCCCATCCCATCCCATCCCATCCCATCCCATCCCATCCCATCCCATCCCATCCCATCCCAGGGGCCCTCATCTGCTGGGCTGTGTCCTGCCTCCTGCTTCAGCTCAGGGTTTCCATAATGCAAGCCAGGGCCACCTCAAGGGGCTTCTTATGGACTCAGATGGTGGGATCACTGTGTCCTATGTCCAGTGATACAGGACCTCCTAGTTCTTGTCCAAGGATAGTGCCAGAAGTAGATGAAGATGCAAGTGCAAAGGCTAGAACAGGAGACTGCAGCCATTCAGGGGTTCCTGAATCATGCAGGGGTGACGATGGAGGAGGGGAAAGGTATGAGGGGAAAGACAGAGGAGACCTAGCTGGTTCTCACCCCAGCAGAGAGATGGTGGGCGGTGTACCTTTACTTCGTCCCCTTTGTTTTTCATACTCTGATGGGGGCTGGGTTATGATGCAAGGCGGAACACCATAGGCCTCTTCATACTCCTATCAAATTCTTGTTCCCTCCCTCTGGGAGTGTCCGGGAGAAACAGGTATCAGCATTGAAGGCTCAGTTTGGGGGCCTGAGCCCTTGAGGAATTCTGGCTTTGTCATTTGTCCCCTGTGGTATGATTTGGACTAGGGCCCAGCTTTGCTCTATGCCTCAGTTTCTCCAGTTGTTCAGGGAGTTAAAATGCTTGTTTGGCCCATGCTCATTTGCCTCTCATAGCCACAGTGCACCAGGGGAGTGGGGTGATCCACAGCTCCATTCATAGATGGAAAAATGAGGCCCAGAGGTGGGTCAGGAGAGCCTGGGCCGGGTCATTCCCAGGCCGGAAACTCCAGCTCTGAGAATGTGGCCAAGCGGCTTGAGAAGAGGCTCCGGGGGGCCACTGGGCAGCAGAACCTAGCCTTTTCACATCTCTAATTTTCTTTAGTCTACCCTCCAGTCCCCCAGTGCCAGGGGTTCACAACTCCACCCCATCTAAGGCTGGTCCCCTTCCCCCCATTTCCCAATTATGGTTGTTCACAAAAGCTGAACCATGACCAGACAAAGGGACAGGGATGAAAGTGTTGGTTGTCATGACAACCTGGTAGGGTTGCTGGGACCCAGGGGAGGGGCCTGGCTGTGTGCCTGAGCCCAGGCATCCTGAGGACCTCTGAGCATAAGCCAGGGTGGCCTAGGGGCTCACAGGAATTCCCCTCCTGCCCTGAGCCCACCAGAGCTGGCTGTACAATGACAACTCCACCCCTCCATGGGCAGCACCTGCTCCCTGGGTCTCCCCTGGTGGCCCTATTATCCTGCACCTGCTGCTTCCCCACCTGCTCCCCATTCTTGGCCCCTCCCCATAGCACACCCTGTTCATCATTAGCAGCTGCCTGCTCTGACCGCCAGCCAGGATGGGCTGTAGAACCAGGAGGAGTAGCAGGGAGGGCCCTAGGAATGGACAGAGGGTCCAGATGCCAGTTCAGCTTTGTATGAGCAGCAGTGTGTGTGATCACAATGGACTTCATTTCAGGGCCTCAGTCTCCCTACCTGTGAAGTGGGGGCAGCAATCCCTGGCCTTAGGTTTCTACAAAAATCTTATTGCAGCCTCATGGTGGTGGTGCATGTCTTTAAGCCAGCACTCAGGAGGTAGAGGCAGGTGGATTTCTGTGAATTCGAGGCCAGCCTGGTCTGTAGAGTGAGTTACCAGACAGCCAGAACTCTGACAAAACAAAACAAAACAAACAAACAAAACAAAGTAAAACCAAACAAACAAAAAGTCAAAAAACCCAAAACTTATTGCTTGGAAAGAGATCTTAGGCCATCACGTCCTGAATCTGAGTCACAATAGACAGCCAGGCTCGGGAGAGACGAGGGAGGCCTTGTGTCTTAGGCTGCGCTCTCAGGGTCGTGTCTGTTAGACTATAAGGAGACCCGGACACTTTTCAATTACTGTTGAGTACTTGCTTGGCTAGTCACAATAACTAAGGTGTGGACCCAGCCTAGGTAATTATCAACAGGTGAATGGCTAAAGAGAATGTGATATATGTACAAATACACCATGGAGGTTTACCCACCCAGAATTGATGCCATTTGCAGGAAAACAAATAGAGCTAGATGGAAAGCCTTGTGTTACGTGAAAGAAGCCAGATGTAGAAAGACAAAAGCCACACTTTCTCTCATGTGGGATCCAGCTTTAAATTTGTGTGTGTGTGTGTGTGTGTGTGTGTGTGTGTGTGTGTGTGTGTGTGTGTGTGTGTTTATATATACAGAAAGAGAACTGTTGGGGGAGGAAGGTCCTTAGAAGAAGGGGAGGGAACAAGAGGGATAAAAGAAAGACATCACATGCTTTCATAGATAAGACCTAGATTTTAAAAGTGCTTGCAAAAATACATGTATCTCACATGAAATGAAACATATTTACAGGGAAGAAGGGACCAGCAAGAGGAGGGAGGAAGGACATGGGAAGTGATCCAATCTTCATATGTATGAAGATGGTAAAAATCTATTACTTTATATGCATAAGAAGAAAATCAAAAGCATTTAAACAGTCTCCATAGTTTATTAAAAAAATATAAAAAGAATCGCTTCTGAGGTTGGAGGTGATGTTTCTGGGAAGGGTCTCGAGGAATTGGCATCGTAGCAATATGTCACAGAAATGACAACTCAGTTGTAAGAGTTCATCAGCCAAATGCTCTGACTGATGTTAAGATTAGATGGGAAAATGTGACATTGACTAATGTTTAGATTTGGCTGTGACAGACATGACAGAGTGAAACATATCTAATACTGTATTTTCTTGATAAGAAGAATTGACTAGACTTGGGATGGAACTCAGTGACCTACTGGAATGAGGTATGGTACTGTATAGGTGTTGCTGGGCATGCAGGAGGTAACTGTGATGGTAGCGGTGGTCGTGATGTAAGAAATGATGGTGATGATGATGGAAATCTCCTGGAGAGACATGAACAAATGTCTATGCATCCTAATGAGGGCAGTGATGATAGATCAAAGGCACAACTCCATTCAAGCCCAGCTTAGTGAACCAGAAAGTCTAGTGGTGTTTCTTACAAGGAGCATGAGCGATATAGAACATCTGCATGGCTGACAGGCTGATCCTAGGCTACCATGGGCAAAGACTCAGAAGCTGCATCCCTGGAGCTCTCTGCATAGCTCAGCAGGTAAGGGAGTCTCTTCTCCAGCAATTTCTATGCTACATAACTTTGGGGTGGGGGTGGGGGTCCTGTGAATCCTGTAGGATTCAGGAACTTCCTGTGTCCTGTAAGTTTTGTTATTTCATGAGCCTTGTGGGCCTGGCTCCTCTCTCCAGGAGACAGGGTTGAGTGTGTTGGATATAGGAACATGAAATAAGCATTCTAAAAGTGATGGAGTGGGTGGCTCTGATGGTATGGAGGTTTATAGGAGTTCTGAGGGTAAGGGCCAAGGTGGGAGCATTAGTGGTGAATATGATAGTGGAGGGTGTGGAGATCATATTGGTAGTGATGGTGGTGATTGTGATGGTGGTAACAGTTATGGTGTTCTGAGGGCGATAGTGATGAAGGCAAATAGGGTTAGGGTATAGTGATGGTTTTAGAGCTAGTGGTGATGGTAACAATGGCACAAAGGATGGAGGATGGAGATGGTGGTGATGGTAATGGTAAATATGAAACTGGTGATAATGGTGCAGTTTTAAAAAAAATTAAAAAAAACAAAACTGGGCGTGGTGGGTGTATTAGGGTTCTCTAGAGTAGTAAATCTCGATCTTCCTCATGCTGTGACCTTTAGTATATTTCCTCATGTGGTGACCCCTAACCATAAAATTATTTTTGTTGCTAATTCATAACTGTAATTTTGCTACTGTTATGAATCATAATGTAAATAATTTTGAAGATAGATGTTTGCCAACCCATAGGTTCAGAACTGCTGCTCTAGAGAACAGCACTTATAGAATGAATCTATCTATCTATCTATCTATCTATCTATCTATCTATCTATCTATCCATCTATCCACCCCTCCATCCACCCAACCATCCACCCAGCCATCTAAAGGGGATTATTAGAATGGTTTACAGGCTGTGGTTCAGTTAGTCCAGCAATAGCTGTCTACCAACAGAAGGCCCAAGAATTGGTGCACGAGGCTGGATGTCTCAACTGGTCTTCTGTATTTTCCAGAATCCCAAAGAAGTAGGCTCTAATGCTAGTGAAGGAATGGACTTGGCAGTGAGAGGTAAAGGGAGCAAGTTTCCTTCTTTCATGTCTTTTATACAGCCTGCCAGCAGAAGGTATGGCCCAGACTAAAGGTGGCTCTTCCCACCTCAAAAGATCCAGTTTAAGAGGGCCATCCCATTCAAACAATTTAATTAAGAAAAAGATCCCTCACAGGTGTGTCCAGCCATTTGGGTTGTAGTTAATCCCAGGAGTAATCAAGTTGACAACCAAGAGTGGTCTTCACATTCCCCAAGACTCCAAGGGCTGGAGATGTAGGGATTTAGTTCAGTTGGCAGAGTGCTGGCCTAGCATGCATGAAACTCTGCATTCCATCCCCAGCACTGAATAAACTGGGCATGGTGGAACACTCCTGTAATTGCAGCTGTACAGAGATGGAGACAGGAGGATCAGGAGTTCAAGACCATCTTTGACAACATAGACGGTTGAAGGCTAGCCTGAGCTACATGAGATCTGTCTCAACAAAACAGACAAGCAAGCAAGCGCAAGCAAGCAAGCAAACAATCAAAATGCCATCAAACAACTGGCTTGTGTTTCCTAAAGTCTTTTTATTTGCAGTTGTCACTGCCTTGTCACATTCTGCTACCCCAAGAACTGTCTCTAGCTTTGCACTCATGTAGGCTCATGGTGGCCTCTAGGTGGCACTAGTGGCCTTCCCACTGCTTTGAGGCTATCGGCCCGTGCAGCTGATTTGGTCACAGTCACAATCTTTGTGAAAAGGGTAAGCAGCATTTACCAACCTTTAATAAGAACTCTAAAACAGCATTTAAAGGATTATGATGCTAAAATAAAGGGTATCTTTTTTTCTTACTTCCTCTGTCTATAAATTGCTCTCCTATGTGTTCTTTATAAAAATAACTTCCAGTTGTCAGCTTCTGCACACAGGATAGGTTTGGGACATGGTCTGCAAGGCAAGCAGGTAGAGAGGGCCTTTTGTCTGTTTGTTTGTTTGTTTGGACAGAGGGCCTTGCTATATAACACAGGCTGGTCTTGAATTCCTTAGCTACAGACTGCCAAGTTCTGGGATCTCTGGGAAGGACTGCATATCCAGCTGAAAAGGCTTGCTTGAAGCATACACCAACACCTGCCAGCAAGAGGAACTTTTTGGACTGTTGGTATGCAAATTCCTGGTTCTTCTCAGACCTACAGAATCAGACTTACTTGGGAGATTGTTTTGGCACACACATCATGGGATTAGTAGGTATTCTATAGAGCCAGTCTTTCCCTGAATCTCCCTGAAATCCTGAGAATTGTTGAGGCCCTAATCCTGACCTTTATGTCTCAGTAGATAGAACCCATCCTTATGAAGGAGGTCCCATGTACTCTGCATCCTTCAACAATAGAGTCTATCCTTGTGCTTACGTTATAAATTATCCCTCCCTAGGTCCTCACTCTGTCAACAGAACTCATCCTTATGGGAGTTTTGATGTAGCCATTCCTGAAGCTTTGCTGTGAGAATTGTCATGTGGAGACTTTCCTCCAAGTTTTACTATGCTTAGATGTGCAAGAAAAACAAGCCTTGAGGTCAGACCCTAGAAGTTTTGACCCAGCACCTGCCATCGTGGCACTGACCTGCGTTTACTTCTTCATCTCATGAGGGTTGTTTCCCTGTTAACTGTGATGCTTGCAGGAACCCCAAAACCCATGCACATAAAATACATAAATAAAAATAAAAAACAGACAATAAAACCAAACGTAGAAAAATCAACAGTTTTGCTGGATTTGGTGTCACATATTTTTAATCTCAGTACTCAAGAGGCAGAAGCAGATGGATCTCTGTGAGTTTGAGGCTAGCCTGGTCTATGAGGCCAGCCTGGTCTACATAGTTCTAGGGCACCTGGGGCTTTAGAGACATTGTCTCTAAAACAAACATGCAAACAAATAAAAGAAACATACAGAACAATAGCTTTCTCATACACCAATAGTGGCAACAGAGACTGGGAAAAAACATCCCATTTCCTTCAATATAATACATCATAGTAGCTTCAAATACAATTAAAATACCTAATATAAACCTAAAGGCAAAAACAATCTAAAATAAAAAATTTTAAATGCTTAAGGAAGAAATTGAAGAAGACACGGGAAGGTTGCAAGACTTCCTATGCTCACAGATTGGTAGATTTAATATTGTGAAAACAACTATAATACCTAAAGTGATCTGTAGATTCATTGCAATCCCCAACAAATTTCACAGAACTAGAGAAAACAACCCTAAATTCACAACAGTCACAAAATTACAATTATGAATGAAGTAACAACAAAATAATTTTATGGTGGGGTGGGTCACCACACGTGAGGAACTGCATTAAAGGCTCATAGCAATAGGAAAGTTGAGAACCACTGCCTTATATGCTGCTGGTAGGAGTGTAAATCGGAACAGCCATGATGGCAATCAGTATGCAGATTCCAAGGAAGAGGGGAGGTGGAAAGATCGTAAGAGCCCAAGGAGCAGGTAGTCTGAGATTTTGTCTCCTAGAAATGTCAGAGAAGCTTTACCCATGGATTCTCACCAAAATGACTGCCTAAAAAAGACTTGAACAAAAATGAGATGAATTAGACATGCTAACAGGACAGGGGCTTCATCCTACAACTACAAACAACTAAGGAATTCTGGGAGTGGGCAAAATGGTCTTCCTCAGGGAAGGCTCCCCGCCCCCTAAATGGTTATTGAGTATCAAAAGGTCAGCCCTGAGAACATACACACAAGTAACATTAAATGGACTAAGCAGATTATATTGATATATTTAGGGATATATCAACAATTAAAGAAAAGGAGGCCGTGGATTTGAGAGAGTGCAAGAGAGGACACGGGGGGTTGGAGAGAGGAAAGGGAAGGGGTAAAATTATGTAATTACATTGTAATTTCAAAACATAAGATAATATTAGAAATAGACATGTTACACCCCAAAGACCCCACAACTAAAAATACAGCTACCATATGGCCCGGAGTACCACTCCATGGTGTGTATTTGAAGATGCTTGCCCACCTGTGTAGCCACAACGAGGAATCAGCCTGGAGGTCCATTAACAAATGAATGTACAAAGAGAATATGCTATGTATACACAACACAATTTTATTCAGCTTCAAAGAAAAATGGAATTAGGACATTTGCCGGAAAATGAATGGAACTGGAGATCATTTTGTTACATGAAATAATCCAGATTCAGAAAGCCAAACATCATACCTATGTATATATGCTATTTCTATGATACATTTCTGTGTGTCTGTCCTCCTCATTGGAAGAAGGGGGACCATGAGAAGGGAGAAGGAGATCTAAAGGGACAAGAGAGGGTCATGGAATCTTGGTGACATGAGGGCAAGAAAGACTATTTGGGGGGAAAAAGTGTCAGCAACAAGAGAGAAAAGAGAGAAGAGGAGGGCAGTTTGCAACAAGTAAGAACAAGGTAAACTGATCTATATGTATGAAAAGTCACAATGGAATCCGTTTGTTTGGAGCCTCACCAAAACATTCATTAAGAAAGAATTATCTAATTGGCTATCCAACATCAAGAGGTTAGACCTGAAACCATATACACAGAAGGAACACTAGATGAACTCAGCAGGTTATATTTATATACTTATGCATCTATACACACATACTTATATCCATCCATCCGTATATTAAAAAGAGGCCATCATTTTGAAAGGGTTTGGGGGGCATAGGAAATGTTGGCGGAAAAGAAAGGGGTGAATGGTAATTATATTTAATTAAATTAATTATCAAGAGGCAAAAGCAGGTGGGGCTCTGAGTTCAAGGCCAGTTTGAGCTACATGGCAAACTCTGTTTCAAAAACAAACCAGCTGGGCATGGCCTTGAACTCCTGGAGCCTCTGGTCCTCTAAGTTCTAGGATTACTGATGTGTGTCACCATACCTGGCAGCAAACCAGTTCTTAAATATGGTATTATTGTAGATAATCTGACACCCAGGGATATTAACTAACTTGTCTCCTTCCTCTGCTTCAGTCCTCGTATCATGGAACCCAGGCCAGCAGTCTCAGCATCATCCACAACTTATGCTGGACCTCAACTCAGATGTCCTGAACTGTAAACTTGGAGTGTGTACAAGCAGTGCATTTAATGTCCTCTGGCTACTCATGGTGGATACCTGTAGCTCTGAAGATGGAGGTTTCGGCCCCACCTGGTCCCACAGCCATTTAGCTTTAAATAAACACAAGGGATGCTATATTAATTATGGATCTATATTATGCTATATAATCTATATGATGCTGTATTAATTGGCTGATGGCTTGGGCTTCTTATTGGCTAGCTCTGTCTTAATTATTAACCCATTTCTATTAATCTATGTAGTGTCACAGGGCTATGGCTTACCCAACATGTTACTTCTTTGGCAGCATGGCTTCTCTTGGCAGCCTCTCTCTGCCTTTCTCTCCCCAGCCTTCTCCAGATCTGGTAGCCATGCCTATGCTTCTTGTCTGGCTACTGGCCAATCAGTGTTTTATTCATCAACCAATAAGAGAAACATATATACAGAAGGACATCTCCCATCATAGCTTCAGTACTTATGGGTGTGAAAACACAGGGTTAGGAGGTGGTGGTTTGGCTAAGGATTCCTTAAGTCCCGTGTGTTAATGGTTAGAGATGGTGGGACCCTTAAAAAGCCTAGGGAAACGAAGTTAAGGCCTGGTGTGGGGGGTGTATGTCTTTGAGTGTGATATTATTGTACCCTCTGTTTCTCCTCTTCCTGCTCTTTTTGGATTCCTGGCCAACATGAAGTGAGCATCATTGCTTTGGTACACACTCCCCATCACTGCTTGCCATAGGCCAGGAAGCAGGAGCCAACTGACCACTGAATAAAACCTCTGAAATGGTGAAGCAATAGTAACCTTTCCTTCTAAGAAGTTGTTCATCTTGGGCATTTTGTTACAGCAATGACAGTTGACTGGCACAAAGAATATTGGATAATCTTTATTTCGATTTAGGCCCAGAAGGAGAGGTAGAATTAAGAAAAGCAGAGGGAAGCTGAGAGAATATAATTTGGGAGACAAAACACACAGTAAAGTATGGTATGGAGGGAATAAATTTGTTTTAAGTGGAGCAGACAGAAAAAAATGGAGGGAGAGCTAGTGATGCTACCCAGTTGTTAGCAAGGGCAACACCATTTTGTAAAGCTTCTCTTGTTTAAATGGTTCTAATTCTCAAAGCCATAGTGATTTGTATTAACTAAGGCAACTTGTTTTTTCTAGATTCCTGCCATCCCCACACTTTCAAACTCCAGTAATGGCTGGCCACAGGAGATGGTTATGAATTCCCTGATAGTCTCTTAACTCGACACTCCCTGGGTCATTCTTAGTTAACTTTCCTATGCCTTCTGCTCCCGCCTTTTCATTCTGTATCTATCCCAAGTTTGTAAGTAGACAGAAATTCTCTCTCCCACAATCCCCCCTCTCTCCCACATGCCCCACATTAAACCTGTTTTGTGGAGAGGTTGCTTACTAAATTGCCTGGCTTTTCCTTGGTTAGGTTTCAAACCTGGGAAAAATGGCTGAGGTGCCTATTTAACACATCATAGTGGACATGGACCTGGCTGCTAGTTTCTCCCTGTATCCTTTAGTTCCTACCTGTGACAGAACCCTATTGGCTGGCATACCCACCCCCCTACCCTAATATCTCCAGCCCAGGGGCTGGGCTGCTTTTCTTCTAGCTGCCTTTCCCTATGTAATCCAACCATTGGGTTACCCGGTCCCTTAATCTACTCTTTGGGCCCCCTGGCTGCTGCACCTGTTCCCCTCTCTCCTGTCTCCTTCCTCTGTCCCGTCTCTGCACATGGTCCAGCTCAGATGTCCCTGTCTCTGTCTACACTTTCCCACCGTACTCAGGGGCACTCATGTCCTTTCCTTTCATTTTTGTTCCTTTTTTCATTCACCCTTCACTAACCTTCAATAATCACTTCTTCGTAAGTGCTTGTTCATTTATTCACGGAAGGAATCTGAATTCATTTCATTGAACAATCTGGGGCTCTTGTGAATGTCTGAGCAGGTGAGTGATTCAAGCAGCTTAAGAAATAAGAAAAGGCCTGGTAGGGAGTGGTTTTTAATTTGTTTACATTTCAGTTTGAAAAACAGGGGTGATTTTCAGTTGCAAAGCATGTGGACATGTTTGCCCTGGAGGGTGTGAATATAGTACCATGTGGGGATAGCAACTTCCATAGACATCTTCCTATAGTGGAATTTAATGCAGACTCAGGGAGTGGTACCCCAGCAAGCCAGGTTCAGCCCTCCATCCTCAATCTGATGAAAGGAGCCAAATTAATAGTGTTATGTGGTGAGTCCCCCGAAGGCTTTACAGTAGGCAGGGAAAAAATGATCCACAAAGAGACAAGAATGGAGCTCTGCTTAGCCCAATTTTATTGTAGCTGGGTCTAGACCAGGACTTCTATAGTCTGGCCCAGATATTTTGTTTTAGTCATATTTTAGCACAGCACTATTTTTTTTTAAAGTATTCAGATAACAATTAACTCAGTCCCAAGTGCACAACCATTTAAGACATGTTTATATTGAGATTCCTTACAAGGTACATCTGTCTTCTTTCATAAGAATGGGTACCATTGAATCAGAGACAGTGCCCTAGATTTAGGGTCTAGGGAGCTTGCCTTAGGTAGACATAACACCTATGGGTGTTAGGATTGGCATGACCCTAAGAAAACATAAAAGTCACTTAGGCTGTTGTAAAGCATACGTCGTGACCTCACTCATAAGAGTGGATTTTATGGTCTAAAAGAATGTTCAAGATTTAGGGGAAAAGTTTTGGATAAGTAAAAACAAATTCTAGGAGATAAGGCAGAGTCTTTCTCATTAGACAGCAAAGGGTGCCCAGATTTTATATATGTGTGTGTGTGTTTGTGTGTGTGCATATTTAAAGAAGACATAATTTATGTTGACTCATGGGTTCAGAGTGTTCTATTCAGATCTATTCTATGGTTTCTGGGCCATAATAACTGAGAATACTCTGTTAGAAGTGCAGAAGAGAGGAACAACACTCCCCTGAATAGATCATGACACCTGAAAAGCAGAGGCAGAAAAGGGTTGGTACCAACACCCATCTTCTGGGCACTTCATCAGTGAACTGCTTCCTCTATCATAGCTCCATATCCTAATTTTTTTTAGCATCTTTAAATGCAGGGCCTCAAGCTAGTGTATAAGACTTCAACACATGAACCTGTGTGGACATTCTACATCCAAAACATATCAGAAGGATAAGGCACTGGTTTCAGAGGTGAATACTATGGTTTACAGAGATCTCAGTGATGGGGTTCCTTATGAACCGAAGACTCAAAGCAAGAGAAGAGGAGACCATGCTGCTTCATAATAGCTATTGCCTTTATGTCAAATAAAAAACTGGTGAGTTGCTTTGAAATTTTTTTTTAAAAACATGTATTTATTTTAAATGTTTTTCACATCATGTATCTTGATTCCATTAATTTCCTGTCCCTTCACATCTGCCCTCTGCCCCTGCACCCCACCCCTGAGCTAAACAAAATTCAAGAGAAAAAAGAAGAAAATAAAATGAGAAAAATTTTAAAAAGAGAAGGAATTAATAATATTATGGAAGCCGCAGGGCTACCCAACAAGTCACACTGAATACTCCATTGTCCATCTATTTCTACTTGAAAATGTTCATTGCAAAGAGTCATTGGTCTGGTTCAAGACACCCCCCCCCAGGACTCTTCCTGGACATCCTGCTGCCACCCTGTGTTGTAGAGATTCTGCAGCTTTGGGTCTGGGCCTTCAGGTCAGATCCCTTAATGTGCTCCCACAGATCACAGATGGGGTGGATATTGGGGCAGGCCAAGTCATAACCCTGGGTCTGGGCCTGGGCAGCTATAGGGTTGCTCCCACAGATGGGAAATGAGGACAGCTCTTCCTTGGTCACCTACACCTGGGCTAGCATGTTGGCTCTATGATGCTGCCCTGGTGAGGTGAAGGCCTGCTGTCCCGAGTGTTGCAGTTGGGATCACCAGGTTGTAAAATGACATCATTCCTAGCTTTCCAGGAAGAGCAGCTTCATACCTCATTCCTTTGAAGAGGTGTTTAATTTTCCTGGTTTCTCCATTGCTTATGTGTGTGGACAAGGCTCTTTGCTCTCTACAGTGAAGAGCAGAATAAGGAGATTTATTTAATGTAGCCACGTTGGGAAGAGGGTTCAATGACCACCCTGCCCTATCATCTCTGGAGTGCAAGAAAGATGTTTAACTAGGTGGTCCAGTCAAGGTGTGGCTTCCTGTCCACCATTTATCCTCAGCTCCAAGTCTTTCCAGCAAGATCACCTAACAGGTTGTAATCCTTCTCCTGGAGACAAGTTCCTCCTGTGGGTATCCCTGATGTTGTTCCTCCCAGCCAGAGATCCCTGGGGAGTCTACTTTCTTGGGACTCACTCTTCCAGTAATGTGATAATCGAAGAGTGGAGCACAAGGGGTTGCTAAGACAACAACATTTTTGTGCTCTCTGTTCATGACCTAACATATTTTGTGACCATTAGGTAGAGCCTTTGGAATGTATGAACAGATTCCTAGTTCTACCAACCAAAGGGCCAAGCCTGCTTTACGACAGCATCTGAGGCCAATAGCAGAGTTTCGCCCACTTTGCTGTAATCGCTTACTTGAGGTATGCACACTGATGTATTTGTATAGCATATCGTTGCATGATCTTCCTTGTCTTGTTACTATAAAAGGTTCATGAAACCATTACCTCATTGGAACAGGTATTTGGAGAAACCAAAATCTGTTCTGGGCTGTATCTCTCATGTTTGGCTTTAGAAGAAAACATCTGTGTTTTCCTTTGAGGTGAGAACTTTTTTTTTTTTCCCCACTGACACCTTGATCCTGTAATTATCTCTCAGCCTCCCGAGCAGCTGGCATTCCAGTGCTGTCTATGCCCACTAGGCCCAGCTTCCAGATTAGTACTAACCTTTGCTCTCAGATCTTCCAGCTGTGTAGCAAACGTTGCCAAGAGCAGAGATGAGGACAGAGCTATAATTCAATTTCTGAGATCTTCCTTCCTTCTTTCCTTCCTTCCTTCCTTCCTTCCTTCCTTCCTTCCTTCCTTCCTTCTTTCCTTCCTTATTTTATCCCTTCCTCCCTCCCTCCCTTCCTCCTTCCCTACCTTCTTTCCTCCCTCCCTCTCCCAGTCTTCCCTCCCCCCCCTCTTTCTGAGCCATAGGAGACATATACATACAGGCTCTACTTCCTTTGTAGAAGTTTTGTCTGAAAATTCTTAGACTCACATCCTGTATTAGTTAGGGTTCTATTGCTACGAAGAGACACCATCACCACAGCAGCTCTTATAAAGAAAACATTTAATGGACTAGTTTATAGTTTCTGAGGTTTAGTCCATTATCATCATGGTGGGACATGGCAGTGAGCAGGCAGACACGATGCTGGAGCTGAGAGTCCTACAGTTGCAGTCAGGTGCAATACAATATGGGTTGTAAAGGCTCTTCTGGTTCTTTCAGAATATCACTCACAGAAGGCAGTCACTATGAAAGAAATCCCATTGCCTGAGGTCCTGGACTAGAAAGACCACATGGTCAACAGCCCTATATATCTCCAGGCCACAGAACACTTCCTTGTGCTCATCTTTCTTTTGGGGAAGACTGTCCCTTTCAACTGCCTGTGGTTGAAAGTTTTCTGTCCCTCCCATCAGTTCCCTCTGCCCCTTATGAAATAACACTCTGAGGCTTAATATTAATTACAATAGTTTGGCCAGTGGCTCAGACATATTCCTGGATATCTTTCTCTTATAAATTAACCCATTTCTATTACTCTGTGTATTGCCAAGAGGCTGGGGCTTACCAGTAATGCTCAGACATGTTACTCCTTTGGCAGCTACATGGCATCTCCCTGACTCCACTTTCTTTCTCTCTGTAACTCTGGATTTCCCGCCTAGCTATATTTTGCCTGGCCATTGGTCAAAACAGCTTTATTCATTAACCAATAAAAGCAATACATATTCACAGTCTCCAGAAGGACATCCCATATCAACTCCCTTCATGCTCCTCCTCAAATTCTGTCTTGTCAATCAGAGGACTCCCCTCCCAGTCTGGGTGCCCTCACTGCTTGCTGTCTTTTTATCATTAATCGCTATCTGATAAGTGCTGAGCTTGTCTTTGCTCCTCCCACTGTGGAACAGAAGTGTAGCTAATGAATCTTTTTGAAATCGTAAATTGGCAATTTACAATTGTATAACCCAATGGGGCCCAAAGCGATGTGAGGATGTCTGAATACAATGCGCTATAATGGCGCTAGTTAAATGGAATACCACTTCAAACACTTTTTGTTATAAGAACATTTGGAACATTCCACAGTTTTGAAATGTATTCTGCTCTTTTGTCAGCTATTATTCAGTATACTTGGCAGAAGGACTAAAAAGAATAATCCCCTGAGATTGGTGCCTTTTGACCATCACCTCCTGGTTCCCCTCCCTCCAGCATCGGTAGGCTCCGTGCTGCTCTCTGCTTCTGTGAGTCTGGATGTCTTAGATTCCATGTCCAAGTGAGAACATGTGGGCTTTGTATTTATGTGTCTGGTTTATTTCAACAGGCAGAACATACGGCTGTTTCAAATGTCCGAGCTACTTCCTCCTCCTACTTGCTTCTGCCCCCTCCTGCTCTCCTTTTCCCCTTCTTCCCCCTTCCCCTTCCCTCTCCTTCTCCTACTCCACCACTCTACTCCCTCCTGCCCCCTTACACTCTTCTACACCCCACTTCCTTCTTTAAAAATCTTAACATCTATCTACACTCAGAGCACAGATTTTGAGCTGTTTTTCCTTTTACGACTTGAGTCCTAAGGATTGAACTCGGGTCATCATGGCTTGGTGGCAAGTACCTTTGCCTACCAAACCATCTTGCCAGCCTGTTTTCTTCTACTTAAAAAAATGCTGAAGTTTATACATTCATTTAATACACATGTGCCTGAGTATATGTATGTGTGGAGCATATGTGTGCAAGAGGCTGCAGAGATCAGAAGAGGACATCTGATTTCTTGGAACTGGACTTCCGAGTGGTTGTGAGCCTCCACGTGGGTACTGGGAGTTGAACCCAGGTCCTCTTCGAGAGCAGTAATCACTCTTGTTACACAGGACTATTCTGTGACCTGAATTGCCACTGTCTCCAGGAATTATGCTGGGCCTGTGAGAAATGGTCGTCACAGCTGGGCCTGTTAATTATTTGCTGTCCCTCATAGAAGGAAGGTGTAGGGAGGCCCAAAGGACCCTCATATGAGTATCCCACTGCCCCTCCCAACCAGGTGTATGCAATTTCCCCCTAATTGCTCATGGCATCTGGCCAGAGGACATGGGTGGGGGAGAATGAAGGGAGGGCCCCCACAACCCTGCAACTGTAAGTAAGTACGCTTGAAGACGCACTGATTCCTCTGGGCGAGCTTTGGTGGAATTTGACCTTAGGAAGAGGGGTAGACATTTGTCTCTCTCAGGGAAGGAATTTTAGATGTAGCTCATATCTGCTGAGCCATTTCTCCAGCTCCCACTTTTTTTCCCTTTTAAGGCTGAAAAATATTCCACTGTGTGTACACACAATTTTTGTTGGTTTGGGGACAGGTCCTCATTATATCTCCTTTGCTGGCTTGGGGCTTTCTATTTTATAGGTAAAGTTAGCCTTGAACTTAGGTGATTCTTCTGTCTCTGCCTTTGGAGTATGAAATTACAGGCTTCTCTAATCACAGGCAGTTTGGCTAGCCGTTTTTAAAATATGACTCCTGGGCCAGCAGCACTAATGTGCCTGAGAACTTAATAGCAGTGCAGATTCCCAGGTCTCATGGACCCTGGAAGAGGGGTCCCGCTCGCCATGCTTTAATAAGGTCATAAGGTTGGGGATGTAGCTTAGGGGCAGAACACCTGCCTAGCATGTGTGAGGCTCTGGCTTCGATCACAGAACTCACAGACTTAATGAGCAACCCCGGTAGTTCTCCAAGTGCTTCTGAGTCATGTTAAGTTGGTGAGACCTTGGAAGAGAGCATGAGAAAGTGGACCTTATTCATTTGTTGCTGCATCCTCAGAACTGGAAATAGATGCTCTGGGAATGTTTGTTGAGTGGACGCTGAAATTTATGGAGTGCTTTTCAAGCTATGATGGCCTTTTAAGTACTTTGAAAGTATGAATTTGGTTAATCTTTGTGCACTGAATTAGGTCCTATGGCTGTCTCCCTTAACAACCGAGGAATCACAGAGGGGCCAGGTGACAAGTTCAGAGTTATAGCTTGCTCCATCTTCTTTCTGGTGCTGCAAGATTAGTAGATAACACACTCACATTTTCCAAGCCTCCATTGTCCTGTCTGCAAAGTGAGAAGGAGTCTAGAGATTTGGAACCAGACAGGGCTGTAAGCAGTTCATACAGAATAGAAGCGGGCCATCTCCAACTTCTTTTATCTAAGGCTTTAATGTCAGGAGACACCTGCATTTTTCAAAGGAGAAAGGAGAAATGTTGGGGGAGAAGCAGCTATTGAGGGACTACATGGCCTCTGCTATGCACAGAACATGGCCAGCAGATGGCAATCTGTGTCCGTGTTCTTGCAATTGTACCCGGCTGTCTGAATTCTGGTCCAAGCTCAAATCAGATCAAGATAGCCTTCCCACTGTTTCTGGGGTGACTAGCTCTTCCGTCCAGCTTTTGAAGGAGATTTGTGAAGAGGCTGACATCTTTTGTGCACAGAAACTGGGACAGAGGCTGGAATTTGCTGGAAACGGGCCTTTATCTTTTGGACTCAGAAAAGGCCTGCCTAGAAAGCTTGGCCAATGGCTTGTGCTGGTTCTATCAGAGAGATGCTCTCAGCTGCTGAGGCCCAGGGCCAGCTCACTCCTTCATCTTAGCCCACTACTCAGTACCACCTCATCTTCAACCACAGAGAAAGCAAACAGCTTTTAAAGCGCAAAGCTAGGAAGACTTCCTTTAAAATGGGCCCTTGAGATTACTTTTGGCTAGCAGGGTTATCTGAATTTTAACATTTTTATTAATAACCCAGAATGTGTTTTTTGTGTGCTTTTTTTATTTTGAGACAGGGTTTTATATAATCCAGGCTGGCTTGAAACTTGCTGTATAGCCCAACATGGCTTAGGATTCGTGGTCTCCTTGCCTCTGACTCTTGAGTGCTAGGGTAACAGATATGTACAACCACATTTATTTATGGAATAGTGTTCTGTACAATGGAGGAGGTTAAGCAAGAGATTCAGCTTCATAGAACATCTGTTAGGTAAGTAAGTCATCTGATGGCTGAATATAGATAACCAGATGTTAGGGACTCAGCTTTCTGCCAAAGAACAGAGTTCAAACACAGCCCAGAGGCTGGAGAGCTGACTCAGTGGTTTAGAGACAGGAGTTCCCATTGTCAACACCCATGCACCCACATCAGACAGCTCATAACGACCTATAACTCCAGCTCAAGAGAGTCCTGTGTCCTGGTCTCCAAGGGCTCTGCTTTAATATGCACACACCCACAAACATAATTAAAAATAACAAAAATGAAGTTTATCTTAGCTTTTAAGAGAGATATTTATTTTTATTCTGTTTATATGAGTGTTTGCCTGCATGTATGTATGTGTACCATGTGATGCCTGGTATCTGCAGAGGTCAGAAGAAGGCATCTGATCTCCTGGGACTGGAGTTATAGAGTGTTGTGAGCTACCATGTGGGTGCTGGGAACTGAACCTAGGTCATCTTGAAGAGCAGTCAGTGCTCTTAACCATGGCTCCATAAAAATACATCATAAAAAACAAACAAAAACAAACACAGAAGACAAAACAATTGAAACCTGTGTACCAATGGTGTTACACTGATACCTGTTTATGCTAATAAGTTTTGTTTTTTTTCAAACCAAAGGATGTCAAACTTGCATCTTGAGTGTTTTTAGGTTTGAGGCAATGACTGGTGAGCCAGTCAAGAGAATGGAGTTAAATGGTTCTGTTCCCAAGCCTTACCCATGTTAACTCACTCCAAGTTCATGGTGAATTTATGTGATTGATTAGAGATATTACTTTCACTGTGGAGATTAAAAAAGAAAAAGAAAAAAAGAGGAGCAAGTAGACCAGTTGGCCCAGGACTACAGCGTTAAAAGCAGTAAGAGTTCTTGCTCTCGATTTCCTTTCTATGCTTTTTTTTTTCTCTCTTGGTGTCATGGTTGTTGTGCCTGCAGCTTTCCTCAATCTCCAAGGAAGTGACTCCTGACTGCAAAAGCAAAAGGTTTTTATTGCTAGGAACCAAACTGGCTGGGACCTCACTCTATTGGAAGAGTAAAGCGCCTGCTTAGAATTGAGAAGCATTTTTAAATGGGTAAAGGGAAAGGGAGGCTTGAGACTGCTAGTCTCAGTTCACAAGGTTTCCAAGGTTACAGACATTTCATAGAGTACAAAGTTTCCTTACAAGGTCATTATGGATAGGCAAGATCGATTAGCACACCTGCAAGTTTAGAGAGGTTTCTTTCTTTTTTTCTTTATCTCCTGAGAACAGCATGTGGGTTCTGTACTCTGTAGTCAGGGAGTTATCTACTGGCAGAAATTCTTGTTCTCTCTAGTTTTCCCTTCTTACCATAAGCCCTAATTTTTAATTTTTCCATAACAATGGTCTCTTCCAAGGCTCCTTCTATCTGGCTGGTGGGGAATTCAACTGTAGGTAATGATTGGAATTCTCTCCTTATCTCCACAGGCTCAGTTGGAGAAAGGAAGGGGTCCTGAGTTCAGGTTATTCACCATGTGAGCTGTAGCTGCCTGGGTCCATAATATTGGCCACACTCAGAGCTGGTTCTCTTCCCATTTCCCTGAAAAAAATGGGGAGGTGTTCCTCGGACTGCACTGCATTGCAAAGACCTGCCCTCCACAGCCCCCATCCCTGGGCACATGGTGTGTGGCATGTGGGCTGTGTCCACTCTAGAGGTGTAGTCTCAGGATACTCCTGTCTCCCTTTTCAACCCCAAGTCATGGCTCTGTTATTTCTGAACATCTTACGGAATCCTCCTTAATAGTATAGATACAGGATTTAAAAAAAATCTCTAGGAAAAAGGAGGAGATGTCTTAGTTCTGGTCCCTCCTATTGGGACCACGTATTAACATGTGTGTTTGTAGATCCTTTAAACCATCATAAATCCTCACCTGGGAGGTGAATCAAGAATGGACAGAATCAAAAATGGGAAAACATTTGCTCTAGAGATGTAGTTCTCAATCTTCCTAATGCTGCAACCCTTTAATACAGTTCCTCATGTTGTGGTGACCCCAACCATAAAATATTTTCATTACTACTTCATAACTGTAATTTTGCTACTGTTATGAGCTATAATATAAATATCACATATAAAGCATATCTGATATTTGTCCCCATGTGAAAGGGGTCTGATGTGTGATCCACAGTTTGTAAACCACTGGTCTAGAGATTAGACGAGGCAAAACTCACTGGGAGATAATTGTTATAAAAATACCAAACTGTATTTTAATGCTGGGAATCAAAGTACCCCCAGAGGATTTGGTAACCACTCAAATGTGAGATTCTTTTGTCTGTAGAGTCCAAAAATATGCTTCATGTGTGAACTGGCATATGACTATTGACAGGAAAAGTTAGGCAATATATGAAGTCTACCAGGAGACCCAGGACAAACCTGGTAGATATGCCTCAATTGAAATGAAGTGCCTGTATGTGGGATCTATCCATCTATCCATCCATCCATCCATCCAACCATCCATCCATCCATCCATCCATCCATCCATCCATCCATCCATCCATCCATCCAATCATCTAATCCATCCATCTCTTTATGTATACAAGTTTTTTAATGTGTGTAGTTGTTTTGCTTGCATATATAGCCCTGTACTACTTATATGCTTGGTGCCTGTGGAGGCCAGAAGAGGGATCTCTTAGAACTGGAGTTACAGATGGTTGGCAATGATTTGGGAACCAAACCTGGGTTCTCTAGAACAGCCATCTCACTCCAGTTTCTATAATTTTTTTGAGACATGGCCTTAATGTTGTCTAGGCTGGCCTTGAACTCTTCTACCTCTAAAGTGCTCAGGTACAACCATGTGCCTCCATGTCCAGTTTATGGGATACTGGGAGTCATATCCAGGGCTTGGTGCAGGCTAGGCAAATACTGCTGTCTTACTCCTTTTCTATTGTTTTGATAAAACACAATGACCAAGGCAACTTATAGAAGAAAGCATTTAATTGGGCTTAGGGTTCCCAAGGGTTAGAGTCCATGATGGCCAACCAAAGGTATAGTGGCAGGAACATTTGAGAGCTCGCATCTCTCAAGAAAAAGGAAGAAGATCCAACTGGGAATGTGTATGGCTTTTGAGACCTCAAAGCCCAGTTTAAGTGACTCATTTCCTCCAACAAAGTCATACTTCCTAATCCTTTCCAAATGGTTTCACCAACTGGAAACTAAGTATTCAGACACATGAGCCTATGAAGGTCATTCTCATTCAAGCCACCAGAACTAGCAACAAAACTATATCCCCAGACTCTGCAAATGGGGTATCTCCATAACAGTATCTTGACAGAACAGATTTGGAAAAAAAGAAGGAAAGTGCTAAGTAAAATTTGGGGATGAAATAATAGGGCCAGAGCCTGGTACTTCAATGCCATGCCAAGGTGCTTTCTAACAAGCCTGCTTTAGGGCATTCTGACTTGTTGGTAATGTCATTTTCTTTGACTTACCATGCACAATTGATTAGATCACATGCATTTTACATCTCAGAAAGGTTAGAGGAGAAATTGAATTAAACTGAAAAGAAACTTTTTTTTTGTTTATTTGTTTTTTTGGTCCAAAAGAGGTGCAACCCCCCCCCCAGATCAGGGCTTTGGTATCTTAACAGGAAGTTAATCAATCCTGTATCTGATTTATTCTTAGTTCATCACTCTTTTGGCCACTGACTATGCAAGTCAGATTTCTCAGATACAGATGGAATTGCTCTTGCCTGCATTAAGACATTGAATAAAACTTTGGCATGTGCTTATTAACTATCCATATGAGAATCATGACTATTTAATAACCAAAAGCCATGCTTTCCAGAAGCATCCTGAATGTTCTTAGTGTGAGAGGCAAGCCGAAGCAATGTCAACTACTCAACAGGACAGAATTACCTTGCTAGGAATGCCTGAGAGACAGAGTTTCACAAAGGTTTAGTGAGTAGTTTAGGATGAAGGTTGCACATCAGACCAGGCTCCCAGGCCCTATTCTGGCCAGGGATGGCCCCACTGGGGTTTACTGAGATGGTCTAGGCACTGGTCTAGAGTAAGACAAACCACTGTTCTTCATTTTTGTTCAAGCAGTTAGAAGCCCAGAGCTAATGATGCATGCCTATAACCCCAGCATTTGGGAGGTAAAGGCAGGAATTCAAGGTCATCCTCTACTACACAGTGATCTTGAAGCTAGCTTGAGCTACACGAGACCCACCAAAAGAAAGAAAGTGCTCAGAGCTAAGTTATGGCTCACTTGCCTCTTCTCTCTATAGTCAGCTGCTTCTTATTTAATTCCTTGCTTTCCTGTTGCTTGGTGTTATGTGGCTGTTTCCTTGGGGTTAGAAGTGATCAACCTTGTCTTGAGTCAGAGAAGCTGTGCTCATTTACATGGAGCCATCATAAGGTTTGGTCTATTACCACTCCCTCACGGAAGGGGGAAGGAGGCACAGGAGGTCCTGCCCCTTCCTAAAGGATAGCTAAGCCATTAACCATTGATGGGAAGGAGAGACTCTTATGTAGTATAGTCCTCTGTGAGTTGACCATGTTTTTAAAAAAATAAGTCCAGTTAAACTCATTTGTTTTTCCAAGCAAGCCTTGGGAGGAATTGTTTCCTTGGTCTAACCTTGTCCCATTGTGGGTGGTGTCAACCCTGGGCTGGTGGTCCTGGGTTCTATAAGAAAGCAGGCTGAGCAAGCCATGTGAGCAAACCAGCAAGCAGCTCCCCTCTATGTCCTCTACATCAGTTCTTGCCTCCAGGTGCCTGCCCTGTTTGAGTTTCTGTCCTGACTCCCTTTGATGATGAACAGTGATGATGAACAGTAAGCTGAATAAACCCTTTCCTTCTCTACTTGCCTTTTGGTCATGGTGTTTAATCACAGAAACCCTAAGACACTGTCTACCCAGAGACAACTTGAAGTTATAAATACAATGGGAAAGGGACATGAAGTTACTGCTGCCACATTTGCTTTGGAGTTGGCAGGAAGAGTGGGCAAAAGGGGAAGTGAGGTAGAATTGATAGAAGAAAACCCTATCTGACATATATCAAGTAAGGGAGTATAATCCATGATTCAGTATGCCAACAGGGGCCTTAATGACCTAGTACAGAAATTCTCTACCTTATCAAGATTCAGGTTTATTAAGGGCACGAGGGGGCCCTGGTGTCTGGGTGGATAGGGAGAGTTTTCCCAACCTAGAGCTTCTCGAAAGTGTAGCACTCAGCTCCACCTCACCCAAACTCTTTGGGCCTGAACATGGCTGGGAGCAGGGATGTTTGTAGTATTGTTTGCCTTCATGGCCTCAGAGGTCAGTGTCTTTCCGAATTTCTCACAAGCCAGGCAGGGTTGATGCCAGTCCCTGTCTAGGGAGGCCACTCCTCAGTGAAGTATACGTCCTTGTCACATTTAAGGTAACTTGTGGTATGGCAGAGCCTAGTCCTGGATGATTGGCTGCACTAAGAGGAAGTGGGCTGTGGGCTGTGGAACTCTGTACTCCAGTACAGAAAAATTTAACAGTCATGGAATACTGTGGCTCGGAACTGTTTGAGTTAGGGAAGATTTTTTAAAGGAAAAAATGAAATTACATGTATGTATGTATGTATGTATGTATTCATGCATGTATGCATGCATGTATGTATGTATATATGGACACAAGCATTCCACAGCACATATGTGGAACCAGTGGGTAACTTGCTGGAATTGGTTCTCTTTCCCACCGTATTAGTCCCAAGGATTGAACTTGGGTCATAAGGCTCAGTGGCAACTGTTATCTTGCTGGCTATCTTAAAAGATTTTATTTTTAACTATATGTATGCATGGATTTGTGTGTCTGGTGGGGGTATGTATGTGTGCATGAATGTAGTCAGTGCTCACAGGGACCAGAAGAGGGCATCAGATTCTCTGGAGCTACAAGTGTAGGTGGTTGTGAGATGTCTCATGTCGGGGCTGGGAACCAAACTCAGGTCTTCTGGAAAAGCAGCAAGCACCCTTAAGCACCCAGCCATGTCTCTAGTCTCCCTCACCCCAGAATCAAACAAGAAAGGAAAGAGCCTCTCAAAGCTTGACCTGGGAGATTATGGGATATTTGGGGTGGGTGGGATTGAAAGCCCCCAAGAACTCTACTCGGGAATAGCGCCCAGTGAACTTAAATTGATAGATCTCAGGCCACTGCTGGGTCAACTCCCCCGGGAGTAATGACCCCCAAAAACTGAGGGGAAGGAAATAAGAATCAAGTTACACGTTTACTTATCACTGCTAGGGAGGGGGTAGGGTTGTTTTTTTTATGTTGGGACACTGAGTTTCGCAACTATTCATTCTCACCTGCAGGGGACAGAGGCCCTAGGTGGCAAGTTCATTCCACAACCTATCTTCAGACAGTTTGATTGCTTTGGAGGGGAGGGACTGAGTATTAGAACTACTCGAGGCAGAGGCTGCATAATTTGAGGCAATTTGAGGCCCTAAGGAGGGAGCTACTGATGTTGTATTCAATGGATGTAGCATACCTGTCAAATTACCTTCTCAGCATTTATTCTTATGCCCATAGATAACTGTTGATGTCAACTGTGGTCAGAGACATTTTTTGAAGTGTGTGATGGCTACTGCATAACCAGTCAAGCTGCTGGGACTAAGTGACAGTTACTGTGCCAGGACAGTCCAGTGCTCAGCCCCAAATGGGAGAAAATAGCCATTTACCACTCCACCCCAAGGCTCAGGAAACACTGACGAACAGAGGGATGAAAAACAATGTATGAGCTGGAGGAAGGGATTTAGTTGTGTAGCGGTTTCCTCCAGGCTGGATGTGGTCATCGCTATAGTGAATCAGATGAGACCCCCTCCACAGGACTGGGCCCACTGACATTGACTCGTGGAAACAGGGAGGGCTATAGATGCTCCTCCCCTCCCTGGCAATGTATAAGCAGTTAACACAGGAAGGGGACACCTCTTTGGTGATGTGGGGATGTTGCCCTTGCCCCTGTCAGCAGCTCCCATTGGTTCACAAAGCTGTAGACTTGAAGGAACTCTTTCTTTGCTCTTTCAGGAACAGAGAGCAACAGGGCAGTATTCTAGATTTGGTCATGAGGTAGCATGAGGTAGAGTCCATCCAAATGAGAGGCTGATCAGAAACTTTTGACAAACAAGCCACCCTGGGTGAGTCTCAGGCAGTGACCTTGGAGCCCAGCGACTATGAACTGTGTCTATGTGTGCTCCTGGCAACATCTTCCTTTCTGTTTGTGTGATGATGGGGAACATCTTTAGTAGTGGCATCAAGTTCACAGATCCACAGCCTCATTGATCTTACAAAAGGAAAACCATTCCCAGTGGCCATTGGGTTAATTTGCAAGTGCCTGTTTCAAAGATTCAGAGTTAGTTGGAGGTAGAAGAAGCTGAAACACTGGGAGAGACAATGTTTGCCATGTGGACTTGCAGTGAGAAGCTACTTGACCTCTCTGATTAAGACAATTTGCTTCTAAGACCCATGTGCATTATCTTTGGAAAAGTGCTTTACGTACCTTACACACATGACATGGAAAAATGTCTCTAGGGCTCTACCATGAGTAGTTTTTTTCTCCTGAGACAGGGTTTCTCTCTATGGCTCTGGCTGGCCTGGAACTTAGAGATCCACTTGCCTCAGCCTCTTGAGTGCTGGGATTAAAGGTGTGTAGCTCCACTGCCCGGCTTGGTAGACTTTTTGATAGTAAAATTTTACTGGATATTAATCTCCGAGAGACCATTTATTACATGTGATCATGATTGTTGAACTGGCTTCATATTTGCTATGTGCCTGAGGAAGGGTGGTCTTGTATTTCTGATCCTTGTTGTTTGCACAGCCCCAGGGCAGCTGGGCTTACAGGCATGCACTATGGTGGGGTGCTGGGGACTGAAACCAGGGCTTTGTGTATGCTAGGCAAATACTCTACCAACTGAATTACACTGCCAGCCCTGAAGAATAATTCTTATTTTGCTGAAGACTTGAACTCAGGGCCTTATGATAAACTGCCAGACAGCAGTTTATCAATGAGTTATAGACCTGCCTTCTTATTGCTTTTTATTATGAGGTAAGGTCTTCGAGACAGAGTCTCACTATGTAGACCAGTCTGGCTTTGAATTCATGGAGATCTGCCTTTGCCTCTGGAGTGCTGGGACTAAAGGTGTGTGGCACCACAGTTCTGACTGAACGTATACTTTTGTGAACAGCATTGTCTAATTCATTTTAACCATAGACCTTTATGTTTCAGTGTATGGTGATTGTAACCAAATCTTAGGGGTACTCGAATTTGTCACTAGGTCTTCTCTTGTAGCCTTAATGAATACCCTCTTCCTTTTCTGAAGTGGTTGACCCCTCCAGGCTCTGAAATGAGTTCAGACATTATCAGTTCTTGGTAATGCCCCATCATCTCTCCTCCTTCTCCTCCCGCCTTTCTTGAGTTCATCATTCCTTCCACCACTGTCCCTCACCCTCCCGTCAGTGAAGGAGATGGAGATGTTCTCACTGAAGGCAGTTTCCAGATTAAAGGATGGATGGAAAAGAACGGGATCAGAGTGAGTAGACCTCAGTGACCAAGCATGTCTGTGAAGAGCTCTGGTGATGTTCCTCAGGCAAACAGCATCATTATTTTAGAAGAAAGTTTTTATTTTTTCTTTTCTGTGAAAGGTTTGAAAGGTTATACATCCATCTATTCCAGAGCTAAATTCTGTGACTACAAATGTATTTGCCCCTTTAGGTGCTGTGTTTGGCTTTAGGATTCCTAGCAGTAAAGGACAAGATGCAGCCATATTGTTTAGTGAGGTTTGTAGTTTAACAAACAGAAGCACACACAACCTTGTGTTTTCAGAGGTGGCATGGATGACAAGCTAGAGAGCATGCCTGCAGGCTCTGGAGAAAGAGGGTATTTGCATCTGTGCAGAACTCAGGTGATGATGGTGGAAAACCGAGTGGCCAAAACTCCACCCAGCCAGCTTAAGCAGATACGGTCATATGCTCACTCTTGTAAACAACACCGCTCCCCAACAAAGACCAAACAAACAAGGTAAAATGAAATAAAGAAAGTGGAAAGGACAGAACCCAGGATTTCAGCTCCTTTTTGTTTTCTATGCTTTATAGAGTCAGAGATCAACTGAAATGAGGAAACATTAGTGTACATCTGTGTAGAGAGCTGCGAAGTGCCGCGCCTTAAAGATGGCCCTGGCTTCCGCCTTCCACCTTCCCATTGGTGAGCGCTCTCTAGAGTAATCAAGCCCTTATTTGGTTAAGTCTGTTCAGCCTGTCTGCTTCCGTGTTAGAGTAGCCTATCTGCAGGGTCCACGTAGCTCACTGGGGTTGGTTAGCGCAAGGAGATTTAAGCCTGTGCAAGGGTCCCCCAGGGTCTCTCGGGTCAGAAGAACATGTTTCAAGGATCCTGAAATAAACTGCATGAAGAAGATCTTCCCGGAGTCGCATCTTCCTTGCTGTCCAGGGCCAGGTGCGGCACACATCTGTATATCTCTAAAACTTTAAACCAAGTGTGTGTGTGTATGTGTGTTTGTGTGTATGTATGTGTCTGTCTGTCTGTCTGTCTGTCTGTCTCTCTCTCTGTGTGTGTGTGTGTGGTGATAGTGGTGGTGACTAAGGCAAGGTTGTTTTATTTATTTATTTATTTATCTTACTTTACATATCCATCCCAGTTCCCTCTCCCTCCTTTTCTCCCTCCCATCCCATCCTCCCCCCTCCACGGGGAGGGTGGTGCCTTCCAAGAGGGGTCAACAAAATCTGTCAAGTCATTTGGAGTGGGGAATAGGCCCTCCCTCCTCTAAGGCAAGATTGTCATTGTCTAAACTGTCATGGTCACAAACTGATTCTTGGGTCAGTTAAGGGGTAGACTGTTTTCTGTGACTGGTAGCTCCAAAAGTAGCTGAGGATGGAGTTTCCCATTGGTAGAGTGGCTATCATTGTTTGTAACGTAGATCAGGCTGGCCTTGAACTCTAGAGGTCTGCCTGTGTTTGCCTCTTGAGTGCCTCTTCCATAAACCCATCAAGTTGTACGCAATGGCTCAGGTTTGTAAGCCTGTCACTTGGGAGGTCAAGGCAGGGGAGCCGCTGTGAGTTCCAGGCCAGTGTCCACCACAGAGTGAGGCAGTCTCAACATAAAGCATGGGCTGCAGAGATGATGGCTCAGCAGTTGTGAGTGGCTGCTGCTTTTGCAGAGGGACCTGAGTAGGATTTCCAGCCCCCATGCTGGGCATCCACAGCTCCCTGTAACTCCATCTCCATAGGGGTCTGATGCCTCTAACCTCTATGGGGCACGCGCGCGCGCACACACACACACACACACACACACATGCACGCACGCAAATCTTCAAAGCAAAGGATAACAAATAGTAACAACAAACAAACCCTAAAACTCCATGATAATGAAATTGAAGACCATTACACCTTAGAGTTTCTAAGTCTTTAAAAATAATGCTGTCATGACTTCTGATTGACATTTACCTGCTCAGTTTTATTTTTTTTCTTTCTGTCTCTATATGATTTTCATGGCAATGACTAGCAGGCTAGACCCAATAATTTGTGTACACTGTACACAAATTGGCTAGAGGTGAGCCAGTCAGCTGAGTATGACAGTGCATACCAGCTAAGCCTCTCTCGGAACCAAACATCAAAATAAAGCAGCAAGAAAATAAAAAAAAGTTTATCTGATAAAGACCGCGCTGATGCCAACAAAATTAGGTTAACTTGCTCAGTCAGAGGGATCCGCCACCAGAGAGCAGAGAGACCTTGGGGTCCCCAGCCAGGTAGAGGGAGGTGTAGCTATTCATAGGAGTGGAGTTTGGATGAAATTGCAACAAAGCACTATGTGCTAGCTCAAGGCAAGTCTGGGATGTGTATAGAGATTGACATCTGGCTCACGCTAACACTGAGAACTTCGGATTTTTGTTTCCTTGGAAACTACAAAGTGAAGACACATGTAGACTGCTGGCTGCTGATCCCTTATCTGGTGCTGTGTACCTGATGTGGAAATGGAGGCCGTGTTCAAATTGACTCCGATGCTCCAGGCAGGAAGGAGGTGTCTCGTTTTCACTGTGATTTTTAACCATTGAATTTCGGACAGCATTGTCTGTGAAAACAAGTTTCTTCATGTCCCTTTGTTAATAAAAAAGAAAAAAGGGGGAAAAACAAACAAAAAACAAAAAACAAAACAAACAAAACCAAAAACCCAGCTTCACAGAGGACGCATCCTTTCCATTAGAGATTGGGTTGCACCAAGATCTCCTGGGAACAGCAGACTGGCTTCTATAGCCCAACACCAGGAAGTGACTTGGGGCAGAAATGTCTTGACAGCTGCAAGAATACAGAGAAGGACTTTTGGATTATCCGTTCACCTATCTGTTCTGTGAATATTTATTGAGAGCCTACTGCATGTCACCTGTTGTAAATGAGGTGTTTTTTTTTTTTTTTTTTTTCTTCTCCTTGAACAGTTTATGATCTGTCGAGGGAAAACCTGAAGCCAGGAACAAGCCCATTATGCCCTGATGGGGCCAATGATGGATATGGGCATAAATTTTTTTCTCAGCAGCAAGAGCGAAGGCTTTGTGGACTCTATCCTGGGATTTTGGTTCCATCCCTGGTGAGTCTAGACAGTGCGAGTGGAAAGGGGAGGTTCTGAGACAACATCCGTTTTAAAAATGTTGGTGAGCTTGTCTGTGCTGCTGACCCACCATCCACCTCTGGATCACAGAGCATCCCTGAACTCTAGCTGCTCACCAAAAGCTGCAACAAGTCACACGCATGCGCACAGCCTCCCTCCCCGAGCTTTTCCCATCGCAGCCTCAAGACTTTCTCCAGTGTGCAGAGAGTTTACTAAGCCTGCTTGTAGTGTAGCTTGGAAACACCAAGCATTGCTCTTGTCCTGGAAGCGACCACTGAACGATAGCAATTGCTCCTTAACGTGCGGCCTCCAAGGTTCATTCTATATAGTTTCTCAGAGGATTGCCAGAAGGACTGAACTTGTTAGCCGCAGGGGAGGCGGCAGCAGCACCACGAGCATCCTGAGATCCAAGACTGAGTGATAGGCCGGCCTTTTGTAGACCCAGTATAGCCACCTCGCTGCTAGGAGTTCTTGAACGCAATGGCGACATCATGCCCCAAAGCGAGCCTTCATGATACACCTTTCACATGGTTCTGATGCTCTTTCCACCTTCCAGGATGTTCCCTGAGCCCCAGAGGGGTAACACAGACGACACTCAACAGTTACTCTCAGCACCTTGAGCAGGAGCAGGCAGTCTTTGCATTAATCATTTGCTGCAACAAGAAGCTTCTCGGACCGGGCAGGCTAGTCCCCGGGTAGAAGTGGCATTTTGGCTTGAAGTATTTGAGCTTCATTATTTGGTGGATTTTAAGCACGATAACTTGCTTCTCGAAGGAAATCAACCGCTTAATGAACAATGGCTGCTTCTCACCTACATGCTAAGCAACTGTTTCCAAGCTGAGCAGAGCGGCATTCTACTTCTTTTAATCCCACGTCATGGATAATTAAGGTATAGCTGGTGAAGGGTGAGCAGGGGCTAATCCTCTGTGTAGGAGGCTCCTTAGGTTTTTCTGTCAAAATTTATCAAGACTGGAAACAAAACAAAACAAACAAACAAACAAAAAACCCCACCAAACCAAACAAACAAAACACTGAGAAATGAGAATTCAACTCTCTTAATGACAGGTTGTCTTTCTAGTGACAGTTTGTTCCAGGAAACGTTATTTGACCCTGTTTCCTCAAATAGTTATGCCAGAAACTAAATAGTACTTCATGTCAGGCATGTGCCCTCAGCTCCTAAGATGATGGCAATAATAATGTGTCCGAAGTGTGATGGTGATGACAACCAATTTCCTCGACCCTTGTCTATCTGCCTGTCCCGCCACTCTTTCATGATCATGGAATCAAGCTGAGTACATGGCTATCTAGCTGCAGAGCAAACCTCACATTTTCCTTTGTAGCTGGATAGGGTAACTGTTTTGACTAACGGGACACAAGTGGAAACAATGCAACTTCTGCTTTTCTTGTTTCGGGGGATGTCCCTGGGCTAAGCCCTTTCATACTTCCCATTGACTGTCTGGATGATGCTTGTAAGAATCTCAGGCACCAGGTATGGAATACGGCATCTGCATTAGCCTCAATCCCTGAATGACTGTGTGAACTGTGCTAGCTAGCCACCTGCTGACCTGTAATACCTATGCATGCAAGAAAGAAACACATCTTTCTCCTTTAAGCCAACTTGTTGGGTCTTTTATTAAAGCAGTTTTAACCCTGTGCTTGTTAGTCATTTTTACCAATGTGCCATCATCTGGAAAGAGAGAACCTTAACTGAGAAAATGCCTTCATCAGATTGGCCTGCAGGTGAGTCTTCAGGGAATTTTGTTTTGATTAAAGATTGATGTTGAAGAGCCCAGCCCACTGTGGGTAGTGGCATCTCCTGGGCAGGTGGCCCTGAGTCATACAAGAAGGCAAACTGAGCAAATCAGTAGGTAGTGTTCCTTCATGGACTCTGATTTACTTCCTGCTTCCAGGTCCTAAATTCCTGCCCTGACTTCCCTTAATGATGGACTATAAGCTGTAAAATGAAATAAACCCTCTCCGCCCCGAGTTACGTATGGCCACAGTGTTGATCACAGCAGCAGAAATCCAACTAGAACAGTCTCTTAGTCTAACTCATGCACATACTCTCATGTGCATGCTAATATGTGTTTTGATGCCATGTGCCCCTTAATTTGACTCTCATGCATTTGTTAACAAGATGAATGTTCACACTTCCCATGTCAGTGTTAGAAATGTAGGCACTGTTTGTCCGTGTCCAGTTCATCAGTTTTTGCTTCATCCATCGATTATATGTACTGTGTTGAGACCCAGTATATATAGGACTCTTTGCTATAGGGTATGTAGGTGTATGGATGACTCAAAAATGGATACTTTCAAGAAACTTATAGTTTGAGACTTCACAGAAAGTGAAAACATTAAATTAGGGATACTTGTGATGAAATTTTATTCCCTGCAGAAATTAATTAGAATTGAAAAAAAGTTGGTTTCATTTGTGTTATTTCCTTATTACTATTTTTTTTTTTGTTTTTGAGAATGTTCTCCCTGGTATGTTTGTGTGTTCATTTTCAAGGCCAGTGTTTACAGGCAAATTACCATTTTTGGTTAATGACAATAAAGCATGTGTGAGTGCAGGTCCCGTATCATAGTATAAACTCAGCCTCCTTTCCACCCCGCCTCCATCTCTGGAGAGTATTAAACACTGGGAAAGCTGGTGTCTCACTGAGTCCTCCAGGCTTCCTGTGTGCTAGTGAATTAATTCCTAAGGCTCAAACAGAATCTTAAGTGATGAGGATAAGGAGAAATTGAGAAGACTTCAAGATTTGTCAGGTAAGAGCTACTTTCTTTTCCTAAGGGGGTAGGGCTAAATGTATACTTTGTTTTGCTTTATTTTTTTCCACGCAAAATTATCTTTTATTATGAAACCCTAAATAAGTTTGTAAGATCTACACAATGTCCTGTTTTCAAATATGACTACAATAGCTTTCTACTCAGACACTGACACTCTGTTATGTTTTACCTGACGCATTGACTATAGCTGCCCAGTTGTAAGATCAAGCAGTTATTGAAAGAGGCTGAAATGGTTTAAACTGGATACTGTTCAGAATCTAAGTTTCACCAGACATCAGTCTTGTCAGGTATTAATGTGGTTATAATTGTTTTTTTTTTTTTTTTTAACAAATGCTCTCTCCTTCTTATCTCTATTCTCCTCTCCTCTTTTTCTCTTTCTCTGTACTGTTAGCTAATTTTGATTTCTTTTTTTTTTGAGATAGAGTCTCATTGTATCCCAGGATGACCTCAAACTTGCTATGTTACAGAGGGCAGCCTTGAACACTTCCTGGTCCTTCCGCCTTTCCCTCCAAACTCCTGGGTTTACAGGCCAGGTACCATCATGCCACCTGCGCTTGGCCTTTGAAAGTATTTTCTTTCCTTCACAGGCCAAGGGAGAAAGAGGCATGTGAGAGTATAGACAGATGAGAGTAACTTCAGACAGTAAAGAGGGAGAGAAATCGAGGCAGGGATGGAGGCAGAGAAGAATCCGAAAGAAAACCTGTTAGAAAAGTAGAGAAAGTAATTCAAGTTGAAAACTGTGATAAGAAGGAACATACAAGTTTCTGAACTTTCACCGAGCAAGAAGATATGAAGTAGCAGGAGACACATCCAGAATTTTCTATCTCGTTGAAAGGAGAACCAACTAGTTATGGGTCTGATGTGTGTTCTGTGAACTACTCCACTGATACAAAGCTTCTTGGAGATTTAAAAATTGCAGAATTGTGTTAGGTGGCAGAACCAAGGGGAGGAGAAGGCACTGGCAATTTTGTGACTCAATAGGTGTAGTCAAGATATAAAACTCAGGTGAAAGATGACTGTCCTTCACAGAGCGTGCTGGAGGAGATGTTGGCAACCCTGAGTCAGAAACTGGAATGAATTTCTTTTCTTCTTCTTTAAATTATTTATTTTTATTTTATTTCCATTGGTGTTTTGCCTGCATGTTTGTCTGTGTGAGAATATATTTTAGGTTTTGGCAATACAGACAGTTGTTAGCTGCCATGTGGGTGCTGGGAATTGAACTCAGGTCCTTTGGAAGAGCAGCAGCCAGTGCTCATAACTGCTGAGCCATCTCTCCAATTCTGGAGTGATTTTCTTATGTTAAGTTTACCAGGATTCATAGGTGTGTGTGTGTGTGTGTGTGTGTGTGTGTGTGTCTGTCTGTCTGTCTGTGTGTCTGTCTGTCTGTCTGTCTGTCTGTCCATACATTTTGTTATGTGACCACTTTCTTTTTTAAATTTACTTTTATTTCCTTTGTATAAATGTTTTGTCTGCAGTTATGTCTGTTTACCACTTGCATGCCTGTGCTTGCAGAAGCCAGAAGATGCCATTAGATCCCCTAGAACTAAAATTTTAAATAACGTGAGTCATAGTGTGGGTGCTGGGAACTGAACCTGAATCCTCTGGAAGAGCAGCCAATGCTTTAACCACTGAGCCATCCTGCCTGGTGTGTGCACATTCATGAGTGTGTATCAAGGAATCCTGAGGATTCTAGGGAGAAGAAGGAATACACAAGCTTTCTGAATCTGCAAAGCCTGAACCAAACTTGGCAAATGTGTTATCTTGTAATTACCACTTCCCTGGAGTTTGTAGCCCAGGGAATCTTATGATAGAACATGAAATATCTGATCCTTTCTAGCAGCAGTGTTATTGCGTGTTTTCCAATTCCATTTAAAGTTATTTAAGATGTAAAAAATGATACCAAAGTAGTTCAATGTCACTGAGTTTCTTTAAGCTGAGATTCTTGAGATAAAGATGAAAGTCCTTGAAAAAGGCACAGGTGCCAACTAGTTGTGAAGAGCGTATTTTCCCCCAGGTGCCCATGGTCTCCTATGTGGTGTCCCATCCACACCTGCGTCATTTTGCTGTAGGGAGGCTCTCTCCCACTGCCATACAAAGTCTGCTAGAATCTGAAATCTCATGTCCCTCAAAATAAGGCTGTTTCCTGGATTTACCCAGTCAAAGATGTGGTCAGCTCTTTGGTACAAAGAAAGCATTTCTCTCTGATAAAAAATACTGATGTTTTGTTCCATCAATGAGAAAGGACTCAGCTTGTGGTCCCTGTTTTGAAGATGGTCACTCAAAGGTGATGGGCACCTCTAATTTCACAGCCTTCCACAAGTCTGTCCTCCTCATTAACCCTGTTGAATAGTGCTGGTAAAGAAACTGGCTGACAGAGGTGAGGTGTAGACTATTCCAGAGACATGCAGGAAGACATAAGACATGCATGTTGCAGGGCTGACACTTGAATGGAAGCCATCAGCTAACTCTGTGCAGTTCTTACTGCTCTTTACTTCTCTTCATTTCTGGAGGAAACTTGGGTTCTGGAATTTTAGCTGCTCTTCTGCCTGTGTGCATCATCACCATCACCATCTTCTTTATCAGCAGCCGTACACTAGGCTGGTCTGGAACTGGGAGAATGTGCCTGTTCTTTTACACCTAGGTCCTCTTCCTTTCCCCCCTCCACCCCATTTCTGGCCTCAGGTAGTCTAGGATGGCCTCAAATTTGTTATGTAGCCAAGGCTGGCCTTGAACTTCTTGCTTTGTATTCCCAAGCATTGGGGTAATAAGTATGTAGCACCACGTCCATTTTATAAGCCCAAGTTTTTAGTGAAGAGTAGGGGCCGTTACTAACTGGTGGGGAGAGATACATCAACTTGTCCCCAGGGAGTATGGATCTGTAGGTTGGCTTGGGGATGATACAGCACCATGTGTGAGTGTGGTGCAATGATAACCATGACTGATGATCACGATGATCTCAGTGACAGAGATGCAGTAACTAGTGGTCTTCTGGGCCAGGATGCATCCTAATCCTAGAGTAGCTTCAACTTGAAGGTGAAACACACAGTAGCAGTGTGGGCCGTATATAGATAGCAGAGTACAATATAGGCTTCTTCCCTGGGGTAGTGTGGTTATGTGACCTCTAGGCTGCTTCTCAAGCTGCTGAAGCCTTTTGTGGATTACAGTGGTTTCCAGCAGCAAAGACTGCGGATGTCTGGGAGTGCTTAGGGCCACTGTGAGCTTCCTTACTTTTTCCCAAGGGGAGAAGTGTGTCCTGGTTTAAGCTGATCTTGACAAGGAAAACAGGGTGTAGAAGCAAGGTGTTCCCTTCCATCTCTAAGTGAGCAGCTTGAACTTCTGCGTTCTTCAGGACTTCGGCCACTCCCTTGTAGCACCCCAGTACGACACTTTAGTCACATTGACCATAATGGGGGTGTTTAATCATTGTTCTGGACACTTTTCTGGGTTGGGGTGAACCCAAGATACCTCTACTGATCATACTGATGTCACTTTCAGCAAATGGCCCAACAGAACCAGGTACCACAATGAATTAGACAGGTCAGCATGTGGAAAAGACATAGACTAATTGAAAATGGCCCTGCAGCCAATGTTCCATCCCATTCCAAAAGCTTCAACTCTTCCCCAGTTGTGTTCCAGTCTTTGGGTTACCACAGGTGGCTGGCACATGGTGGGCATTAGTGTGTATTTATTTCTCCACAGAGAGCCAGGCTGGCCTTCTCTCCTTACTGCTTGCTGGTAGAAAGTTGCAAGCTCTGCGTACTGTTGTTTTTGGAGCCTAAGGAGCCATTAATTGTCATTGAGATGTTTGACATAGCTTCCCTCAAATATTTTACAACAAAGTTGTATTTATATCTAGAAGCTGAGATTTGAGAATGGGCACAGGAAGCAAATGTTAGTGTTTATGCAATCGCTTTAGGCTGAACTTTAGGTTAGTTCTTACTGCTAAACACACCATTTGGGGTCCAATGTGATGTGTGCATCAGAATGTCTTCACAGCTCCTAATCATTTGCTTTCTGGAGCTCACAGTCCAGATGTATAACACTGCAAGACTACACTGTAAGACAGTTCCAGATCCAGGGCTCATCCTAACCCTGTGAGTATGAGAAGAGAGAATGCCAATATCGGAGAATAAAGAATAGATAGAAAGAAAATGGGAAAATGTGTTAAATTAATTGTGCACATTTGTATTGGGTAGCTTATCTACTGCCATACTACTACAGTCTCTCTCTCACACACATTTTGGATGCTTACTTAGCTTTTTCAGTCTTTTAGAATATCAATATTTTCAAGGGACACAGGCCATTAGTTTTCAGACTGTCCTTAAATTATGGTTTATGTGGTTATCTCTCTATGGTGAGATTTTGGGGAGGAATGAAATATAAAGGATAGTGAGGTTTCTCATGTACAATTCCAGGAGATGCATAATGTCTCCTCATCTTGTTTTGTTGATGTTGATTGTGCTGGACTGTGACATAGCTCAATGGTACTGACCTAATATGCAAGGCTCTGGGTTCAGTCCCCTGCATTGTTAAAAACCAAACCAAACCAAACCAAAATAAAAAAGCAACAGCAGCAACAACAAAAAGTAGATCATTTAAATTTTTTATTTATTTGTTGACAGTTTTATACATCAATATAGTGCATTTCAATTTTAATCATCTTCACCCCATTACACTTTGCACCATTCTTTTTCTTTTTTTCTTTTTTTCTTCAAAGTTCAATTAGAGAGTCGCTTTCCAACTCTTAAATGCAATTAACCTGCCTGGAGCAGTCCTGGTCACGCTGTAACTGACACAGGTCACAGATGCCCACAGGTCTCAGAATCACAGATTGGAAGGAATTCTCAAGCAGGGAGATAAGTGACAAAGATCTGTGTTTTCAGGAGAAACCTTACTTTCTAAAAGTCAGATGGAACAAGTTCCCATCTGAGAGACCGACTTTCCCTGGAGGCTTCCTTCATGACAAACAGCCTCCCCCAGCATTTGCCATCCCTTACCCTCCTATGAAGGAGGAGTCAGCACCCCCAGACTGGTGCTCAGTGACTTTGCACCATTCTTAAGAAGCCCACTGCCTACTTCAGTGTCTTTGTGGGCGACCCACTGAGTCTGACTGATGTTGCTTGCATGAACACAAGTGGGAGCGTTTCTACTGGCTGCTTTTCCGTGACTACACCCATTGAAGAAAATGACCCTTCCCCTCAGCAACCACTAACAGCCAATAGTCCCTCAGGAAGGGATGGGCCTTGTAAGCCCTCCCACCCTTGGTAAAATATTCAGGGACTTTTGTTAATGTTTTAATTAAAATATATAATCTTCTTCCCTTCTCTCTAACCCCTTCCAAATCCCTTTTATTCTCTTTCAAATTAGTGGTCTCTTTTTCTTTATTACTGTGGATATATATGTATATATATATGCATAAATATATAGTACAACCTACTAAATTCATTTAGTGGTGCTTGCGTACACATGAATTCAGGGCCAATCACTTTGTATTGGATAACCAGTTAGGGGACTCATCTCTGGGAGAAACTGATTCTCCCTCTTTTGTTTAGGCAGCTATACTGCTGAGGTATCATGGGTAATTCCCTGTCATTTCTAGGAGACACACTCTCATTGTAGACTTTGTTTCTCTGGCTCTTATAATCTTCCTGATCCTTCTTCTGTGAAGTTTCCTGAGCCATAGGTGTACGAATTGTAGAGTAGATGTAGCCATTGGAGCTGAGCCTCCCGGGATGGCTCTTTGGCATTACGACCCATTGTGTTTTTTCTGTAATGGTCTACATTTGCTGTAAAGAGAAGCTTTTTTTATTTAAATAAAAAAACAATCTTATTTTACATACAAATCCCAGTTCCCTCTCCCTCCTGTCCTCTCATGCCCCCCACCAATCCCACCTTCCGACCCACCCTCCACTCCCCAGGAAGGGTGAGGCCTATCATGGGGGATCATCAAAGTCTGTCACATCATTTGGGGCAGGCCCTCCCCAGTGTATGTAGGCCAAGAGAGTACTCTCCAAAGGGAATGGGCCAGAGGCCTCCTAACGACACCCGTGTTCAGGGGGCCTGGTTTGGTCCTATGATGCTTCCCCAGCTGTCAGACTGGGGTCTATGAGCCCCCACCTGCTCAGGTCAGCTGATTCTGTGGGTTTCCCCAGCATGGTCTTGACCCCTTTGTTCACCACTCCTCCCTCTGTACAACTGGATTCCAGGAGTTTGGCTCAGTGTTTAGCTGTGGATCTCTGCTTTTGCTTTCATCAGCTACTGGATGAAGTCTCTATGATGGCATTTAAGGTAGTCATCAATCTCATTATAGGGGAAGGACATTTAAGGTAGCCTTTCCACTATTGCTTAGATTCTTAGTTGGGGTCATCCTTGTGGATCCCTGGATTTTGCCTGGTGCCAGATTTCTCTTTAAACCTATAATGGCTCCCTCTATTAAGGTATCTCTTTTCTTGCTCTCCTTTTCTTTTCTTCCCTCAACTCAATCTTCCTGATCCCTCATGTTCTCCTCCCCTCTCCTCTTCTCCCCTCCTTTTTCTCCTCCCTCCATCCTCCTTCCCCTCATGCTCCCAATTTGATCAGGACACTTGAGAAGCTTTTTTTTTTTTATGTGGAGTGAAATCTATACTTATTTGTGGCTATAAGAATAAGTTTCAGAGTGCAGTTAGGAATTATACTGGTCTAGGAAAGTGGCATGCAAATCTAAGATCCGTGACTGCACTGGTCCTGGGTGGTTGGCTAGGTTTCTAGTTCCAGGCATGGTTTTCTTTCTGTTAAGTGGGTCTTAAGTCTGATTAGACAGTTTGGTTACTGGCAAGATGTGAGTGCCACTATTTTACCTTTAGGGATATCTAGGCATGTCATTGTTATGGTATATAGCCGTCACAGTTGGTTGCTTTTCTTGGTACTATGCAAACTAGACCACAGGAAAGAGGCTTTCAGGCTGGATCCAGCTAGAATCTCCTGAGTCTCATGTCCAAACTGTGTGATGTCCTTAGTAATAGAACTTACCTTCAGCCTAGGGGAGGAAACCACGGGCAATAGCAGTAGTCTATATTGTTTTGGAAATCACTTGGACAACCCTGGCCGACAACTTCTAAGGAGATTTCTCATATGCATGACACTGGGGTATTTGTTAGAGTGTAGTCAGATTTTTCTGTCTTGCCAGCCAGTTCCCAAAACATGACATGGAGACTTGTTATTATGAAGCTCAGGCAATAGCTTAGGGTTGTCCCACTAGCTCTTAAAATTTAAATTATCCCATTTCTATTCACTTACGTTCTACCACATGGCTCATGGCTTGTTGCCTCGTCTCCTACATGTCATGCTTCCTCTGGTCTCCTTGTGACTCTGCCTTTCTTCCCAGCATTCTCTCTGTCCTGAAATCCTGCTTAGCTATTGGCCATTTGGCTTTTCATTAAAACAATCAGAGTGACACATATTCACAGTAGACAAAAAAGATTCATCTGTGGCTTTTGTGGGGAGCATTATCAGCCCAAGTGGCACACTCACACTTTATTTTTCTGTATGTAGGTGTTTTGCCTTCACACACTGTGTGTGTGTGTGTGTGTGTGTGTGTGTGTGTGATGCTATGGTGGCCAGAGGAGGGAGTCAGATCCCCTGGGACTGGAGTTAACAGACAGTTGTGAGCTTCTATGTGGATTCTGGGAATTGAACCTGGGTCCTCTGAAAGAGCAGCCATGTCTTTCACTCCCAAGGGACTCAGTCTTGTGCAGGCACCCAGAACTGCAGTGAGTTCATGTGAGTTAACTGTCTCACATGCTTTGAGAGAAGTCCTCTACTGCAACACCATTTGTTCTTGGACTTAATAACCTCTGGTTTCCCTGCCTAATCACACTTCATCTAGTGGTTTTGCTTCCATGGTGGGCCCTGCACGTTTAAATGAAAACCATCAGACTTACACAGCTTCCTGAAGTGATATATATAAAATGTAAATATCAAGTCATGAATGCATACCTATCACATGTATGCACAGCTGCCACATGTTTATAAATGTCTGATTTTCCACTAGATTTTATTTACAATTGTCTAAATATTCTTCTCTTTTTATGACTAGTAGCATTAATTATAATAAGGAGAACATAAGAGGTTATGAAACTATAGATGCCTTCTTGGGAGGTTTTATCTTCTGTATTAAGCAATATTTTATCTTCCTTCCTTCCTCCCTTCCTTCCTTCTTCCTTCCCTCCTTCCCTCCCTCCCTCTCTCCCTCCTTCCACAGGATCTCAATCCACAGCCCAGGTTGTCCTGGAATTCACTGTATATCACATGCTAGACTTGAATTCATGACTATCTTTCTGCCTTAACGACACCTGGCTATTTATTTACTTATTTTGAGACAAGGTCTTGCTGTCAGCCCAGGCTGGCCTGGAACTCTGCTCTTCTGCCCTGGCCTCCTGAGTCCAGGGTTTAAAGGCATGTGCTACCACTCCCAGCTGAAATGTCATATGTTATTAATAATGGTGAGGGTCATGCATGAATTTATTCTGGCTTACTTTTTCTTGACATTTTCATGGATAAAATGTTTTACAAGGATGGATTTGTTCAATTTTTATCACAGCACTATAAGGTAGGTGCTATTGTGGAAACTAAGGCACAGAGAAATGATGTAATTTGCCTAAGATGCACTATTTAGTGGATTTCTGATTCAAACAACCTACTTTCCAGAGTTCT